>PVJX010001272.1:62321-170916 GCA_004027295.1 Dolichotis patagonum
GATAAGTGAAGCATATAGAACTCCAAACAGCCATAACCAAAATAAAACTACACCCAGACACATAATAATCACCATCCCAGAAATCCAACATAAGAATAGAATACTAAAAACTGTTAGAGAGAAAAGAGAGATCACCTATAAAGGAAAACCTATCAGAATCACGGCAGACTTCTCAACACACACAATGAAATCAAGAAGACCATGGAGTGAAGTCTTTCAGATCCTAAAGGAAAACCACTTCCAACCCAAACTGACATACCCTGCAAAACTGCCCGTCAAAATGGATGGAGAAATAATATACTTCCATTACAAAGAACAGCTGAAAAACTGCATGATCACCAAACCAACCATACAAGGAATACTGAAAGATATTCTAGATACACATAGGATAAAACCACCAAGCAAGGTAGACAATTAAATAGAATGGAAAGCTAAAGATACAACAGCAGGAAGATAACATGTCAACAATAAACCAATATATAACAATTATAACCATTAATGTAAATGGCCTCAACTCACCAATCAAAAGAAACAGACTGGCAGAATGGATCAAGAAACAACATCCAACCATATGCTGTCTACAAGAAACCTATCTAAACCAAAAGGAATCCATAGTCTGAAACTCAAAGGATGGAAAACAATACTTCATGCAACAGAAAACCAAAAAAAAAAAAAAAGCAAGAGTAGCTATCCTGTTTTCAGACAATGTGAATTTCAAAGCAAGAATGATCCAAAGGGATAAATAAGGTCACTACATACTAGTTAGGGAGAAACTTCAAGAGGAAGAGATAACAATCTTAAATATATATGCACCAAATTTCAGAGCACCCAGCTATACAAAGCAAATATTAACAGAAATAAAAAATCAAATAAGCAATAACAGAATTATAACAGGAGACCTTAACACACCATTGACACAAAGGGGCAGATCAACTAGACAGAAAGTCAGCAAAGAAATAATAGAACTGAATCACACCTGTCAACAAATGGACTTGACAGATGTATATAGAGTTTTCCACCCAACAACATCAGAATATACATTCTTCTCAGCAGTACATGGGACATTCTCTAAAATAGACCATATACTAGATGACAAAATATATTTAAGTAAATGCAAAAGAATTGAAATTATCCTATGCATGTTATCGGATCATAGTGCCATGAAATTAGAAATTAACGATAAAAGCAACTGCAAAAACCTCACAAACACATGGAAATTGAGTAATATACTCTTGAGCAATCAGTGGGTCACAGAGGAAATTAAAGAAGAAATTAAAAAATATCTGCAAGCAAACGAAAATACAAGCACAACTTACTGGAATTTGTGGGATGCAATGAAAGCAGTCCTCAGAGGAAAATTTATTGCATTGAGTTCCCAAATCAGGAAGACAGAATGAACACAAATAAACAACCTAATACTACAACTCAAACATCTAGAAAAATAAGAGCAAACCAAGCCCAAAGCCAAAAGAAGGGAGGAAATTATAAAGATGAAAGCAGAAATTAATGCAATTGAGACTAAGAAAACAATTCAAAGAATCAGTGAATCAAAGAGTTGGTTCTTTGAAAGAATAAATAAAATTGATAAGCCCCTAGCCAACCTTATTTTAAAAAGGAAAGAAAAAACTCAAATTCATACAATAAGGAATGAAAAAGGTGAAATTACTACAGACTCGGTGGAGATCAGAAGATCATCAACACCTATTTCAAAAGCCTCTACTCTCATAGGTTCAGTAACATAGAAGAAATAGACAAATTCCTAGATACATATAAATGACCAAAGCTGGATTAGGAAGATGTAAAAGTGCTGAATAACCAAATTTCTATTAATGAAATTGAAAATGTAATTAAGTCCTTGCCCACAAAGAAGAGCCCAAGCCCAGATGGATTCACTGTGGAATTCTACAAGAAATACAAAGAAGACTTAATGCTAACACTCCTCAAACTCTTCAATGAAATTGAAAGGGAAGCAATTCATCCTAAGTCATACTGGAAGCAAGTATTACTCTAGTACCAAAATCTGAGAAAGACCCAACTAAAAAAGGAGAACTATAGGCCAATCTCTCTAATGAACATAGATGCAAAAATTCTCAATAGAATATTAGCAAACAGGATGCAGCAAATCATCAAGAAGATTATTCACCCCAACCAAGTGGGATTCATCCCAGGAACACAGGGATGGCTCAACATACATAAATCAATAAATGTAATCCACCATATCAATAGAGCCAGAAGTAAGAACCACATAATCATCTCTAAAGATGCAGAAAAAGCTTTTGATAATGTCCAACACTCATTCATGATAAGAACCTCACAAAGAATCAGAATAAATGGTCTTTACCTCAGTATGGTAAAGGTCATCTATGACAAGCCAACAGCCAGCATCATATTAAATGGTCAAAAACTGAAAGCCTTTACCTTAAAATCAGGCACAAAACAAGGATGTCCCCTATGACTACTCCTATTTAACAAAGTACTGGAAATACTAGCCAGAACAATTAGACAAGAGAGAAATAAAAGGAGTAAAGATAGGAAAACAGGAAGTTAAATTATCATTATTTGCAAATGACATGATACTTTACATAGAAGACCCCCAAAACTCCATTGAAAAACTCCTAGATATAATAAATAAATTCAGCAATGTTGCTGGATACAAAGTCAATACTCAAAAATCAGTATCATTCCTATACACTAACAACGAAAATACTGAGAAAGAAATGAGAAGCCACACCCTTCACACTAGCATCCAAAAAAATGAAATACTTAGGTATTAATCTCATGAAAGAAGTAAAAGAGTTATACAAGGAAAGTTATAATAATCTGAAAAAGGAAATCGAAGAGGAGCTCAGAAAATGGAAAGACATCCCCTGCTCATGGATAGGAAGAACAAACATTGTGAAAATGGCCATTCTCCCAAAATGACTATACAGATTCAATGCAATCCCAATCAAAATACCACTAACATACCTCATAGATCTAGAGAAAGCACGCCTAAAATTTATCTGGAACCAGAAGAGACCTAAAATAGCAAAGGCAATTCTAAGCAGCAAAGGCAAGGCAGGAGGCATCACAATCCCTGATTTGAAATTATACTACAAAGCTACAGTAATAAAATCAACATGGTGCTGGAATAAAAACCAACCTGCTGGAAGATCAATGAATAGATTGGAAGATACAACCACAACCACAAACTCACTCAACCACCTTATCTTTAATAAAAGGGCCAAACATATTCGCTGGAAGAACAACAGTCTCTTTAACAAATGGTGCTGGAAAAATTGGCTATCCATATGCAGAAGACTAAAACTAGACCCATGCCTATCACCATGTACTAAACTAAAATCTAAATGGATCAAAGATCTAAATCTTAAAACAGAAACACTAAATCTGTTGGAAGACAAAGTAGATAAAAACCTCGAAGATCTAGGGGTAGGTAGAGAATTTATGAACAAAAATCAAACTGCACGGGAAATACTTGCCAGAATCAGTAACTGGGACCACATCTTATTAAAGAGTTTCTGCATGTCAAAAGATTTCCAGCAGAGTGAAAAGAAAACCCACAAATTGGGAAAAAATCTTAATGGACAGTCCCTCAGACAAAGGACTTCTGCCTAGAACTTAAAAAGAATTTTAAAAAATCAGACCCTCGAAATTCAAAGACCCAATCCAAAAATAGGCATCTGAAATGAATACACAGTTCTCAGATGAAGAAATACGAATGGCAAATAAATACATGAAAAAATGTTCATCCTCATTAGTCATGAGAGAAATGCAAATTAAAACCACACTGAGATTCCATCTCACTCCAGAAAGAATGGCCAGGGTAGAAAAAACTACCAACAACATGTGCTGGAGAGGCTATGGGGGGAAAAAGGAACTCTTCCGCACTTTTGGTGGGAGTGTAGACTGGTGCTACCACCGCGGAGGTCAGTCTGGAGATTCCTCAAAAAGCTGGGTATGGAAGTCCCATTTGACCTAGATATTCCACTTCTAGGCATATTCCCAGAAGATCTGAAAACATCATACCACAGTGATATATGTGCACCCATGTTTATAGCAGCACACTTTGTAATAGCCAGATCTTGGAAACAACCTAAGTGCCCATCAACTGAGGAATGGATAAAAAAGTTGTGGCATTTTTATACAATGGAGTACTACTCAGCTATAAAGAATGATCACAGTGGGATATTTATAAATAAATGGGCACAACTTGAGACCATACTCATAAGCGAAATAAACCAGACTTACATGTGTAAATACTGTATAGTCTCCCTAGTATGAGAGTTGTTAAGAGTATATAAGTTTTTATGGTAATCATGATTCCCAGTTTCATTGAAGCCTTTCAATGTTTTCATTCATCAGTTGGAATGGTTTTATTCTGTTTTATTTGACTTTATTATGCATGATGGTATGAAAAGATATTTTGAAGAAAACAAAACATTATGACAGCTAGTGCTGATTTCATATCATCTTGCTTAGAAGTCCTACCATGCTTCTACTCTGCTGTACCATCGGTTTTATCATGTTGTGTCTTATTGGGATTGTATATATGTGATAGTATAAACAAATCTTTTCATTGAAAATGAGATATTATAGTAGCCATTGATCATAGTTATTCGGTTCAGAATGTCCTGTAATTCTTTCATTCTCTTGAATGGTTTTATACTATTGTGTTATGTTTGATATTATTGTATTTGAAACTATGCTCAACTATAGCAGAGAAAGAGATATTTTGATAGCTACTGTTAATGTCCGGTTGTCTTATTTTAAAGTTCTGTGTTGCTTATGTTTTTCTGTTCTGATCTGCTTTGTTCTGCTCTCTTTTGTTTTATTCTCTTTAAAATAAAAATTTAAAAAAAAGCAAAGAAAGCAGAATGATTTAAAGCATTGTGAATTTGGTGACAAAAGAAGCTCCAATAAAACTGTAGACTACAAAGATAGAGGTAAGAAGATCTCAATTGCTGAGAAGAAACAAGAGAATATAAAATACAACCTGGGGACATCACAAGCAGCAGTGGGTCTCCAGGCTTTTTCAAAACTGCAAAAATGAAAGGCTTTGCTTTGAGGAGAAAGTCACAGAGCACCATGTTCCAGAATGGCAGCAGCCACAATTCCAGAATGGCAGCAGAGGCCATGTGAAGTTCCAAAATGGGGATGGCAGCACCAGGTTCTAGAATGTCAGTGGCGTAGAGAATGTGTTCCTCACAATCAGATTCAGAGTGCTCATCAATCCAAGCACTTGAGCCCAAATTAACCAAGAGAGAGGAAAGCCTTTCTATTGTTCCAACTGGCAGCAGACTTCAACATCATCCACATGGCACTGGTTTTAGGTACATATAGAGTACCAGGGTTCTGGGGTTAAAAAGGCTACTACCCCAATTTCAGAAGGCCTGGGATGCCAGGCACTGTGTCCCTGAGAGAGCATTGTGCGAAGCTGTGTGAAACAAAAGGTGCAATGGAGAACCCATTAGTTTAGAAAAGCCAAGAGCATGGATTGCCTAAGGAAACTTGCAAGGAGGGAGCAAAGCCAGCCCAAGAGAGAAACTGGGATTTACAATCACACAAGTGACATGGGGGAGGAATCACTCAAGCTTTTTGCGGCTAAAACCAGATTGCTTCAGATGCTGTGCATGGAAATCCAAGACTTAATGTTTGCCCTGCTGGATTTGGACTTCCTTTGGTTCCATTCCTTTGTATCTCCATTTGTATTCTTTGGAGTAGTAATATTTATCTTGCACCATTGAATGTTGGAATGTCTTATAGATGAACTAAATGCCTTCCACATACAGGGATGGGATAAGCATGAATATTTGGGGTCAGGGAGTGGAATTTTATGGTTTATATCTGGATGACCCCTCAAAGCCTCATTCAGTCATGGGGGGTAGGCTTCTCAAAGGTGACTGAATCTAGCATTTGTGATTGGTTTGTTGTGTAGCACTGGGATTGATGATGTGAGTACTGTACTCACCCAGGGGCAGACAATGGGCATATTACATAATGGAGGAAGAAGGCATGCTTTCCCTTTTTGCTCTTTTGCTCTTTTCACTTCTAGTATCTGCTGCAGCCACTATGTTGCCCATCAGTCATGTCACCCTGCCAGCTGAGTATGGACTGAAACCTCCAAAAGCTATAAGCTGAATAAACCTTTCCTTCCTTCATTTGGGGCATCAAGTACTTTGTCTCAACAATGAGGAAAAAGTAAGCATGACAGGCATTTTCCCACTAATTGAATTTTCATAAATTACTTGTACATCAAAGTGGTGAAAAATGTACTCACTAAAATTCCCTTAAAGAAAAGTAGTATATTTAGAGACAGAGATGTGGAAGTCATAAGCAGTTAACAAAAACTTAAAGCACAGTACAAATACAGGAGAAAGGTCAAGAGGAATAGGAGAAAAATGAGGAAGCAATAGAAGGGGAGATGACAGAAGTGACAGGAAAGGAAAGGAAGATAGCCAGAGAGATAGGTGCAGAATATTTTGCATGAGATCTGGCACTTGATATCATAATGATACATTAAGTCTAAACAATCAGTTGGTGTGTTGGGTTTTTACAGAAGCAGGGATGAAGAAAAGTTTGGAATTAAATGTAAGATTCTAAGTCTAACTGATCACATGGATTCTGAAATGAAAACAAAAGATCTACTAGATATTGGCCAGACATTTGCACACATCATGAAATACCACTGGGCATTTCAGGTTCTGAAATGGGGACACTGATACGCTCTGTAAAGATCAGGCTATGGGTGGCACATAATTTACATTTTATTTTCACAGTTAGGGAATGAGAACCAAATGCCTCATCATCACATGGAACTTCCACCAACTGGCCTGAGAAAATATTAAACTTTTTAGTCTGCCTTATGAAGCTAGTTTAGTTTGAGTGTCTTTCATTAGGGATGTCTTATTCCACAAAACACTGAAATGTTTCCATGCAGAAATTTACTTTTTTCATGTATTCAAATTTATTATTTTGCTTTATAAATTCTAAATTGTTATTCTACCTAGAAAGGCTGATCTTACTCCAGAAATGAAATACTCTCCAATATCTTTCTTATGTTTTTAAATTTTAAACTTAACATATCAAGACTCTTTCATATAGACAGATTTTATGTGATTTACTGAATAATTCATCTTTCTACTTACTGGTCATAATTAGCATCTGTATTAGGACTGGGTTTTTTGTACTTAATATACCAGTTTTATCTGTATATTAAGTACAAAAAAATTAAATAACAAATTTTTAAAATATTCTACAATGGAGGCATAGAAGTTAGGGTCTGTACAGTGACTACTCCTTAACTCCCCACTGACTAAAGACTGGCTCACTGATCCACTAATTCTAAAATATAATGTGTAATTGCTACTGTAAAAAAGAGAGGAAAAGAAAGTGCTCTAAAGGATATAACTGCATGTGTGTTTAAGTGTGTAAGATAGATGACCATATTACTGTTTTTGTTAGAATGTTGAGCAGAACCGTTAACAGTCTCATTGAATGTGTACTTTGTATGTTTTACCTTTGTAACTTGAACAACTATTTCCAATGATGACAGTATGTAACTTATCAAGTGGCGGTTTTGTAGTGTTTTTATTTTTGTTTTTGTTTTTGTTGTGGTTGTTGTTCTTTTTTTCTCTCTCTTTTCTTCTTTCCCCTTTGTAATTCTGTATTGTTGCTACCCTCTTTCTGTTTTGTTTGGTTTTTTTTCTTTCTTCTTCTCTTTAAATAAAAAATTAAAAATATATATGTGCATTTTTGTCCAAAAATATGTGGACAGAATCAAGTGCTATTTATTTCAAGTCATTTATTTCTATCCCAAGCAGCAGGCTGAAGGATAGGATGAAAAAGAAGGTATTGAAATGTTATTTTATTGATTAAGGTTCTCTAGAGCAACAGAATCAATAGAAAATAGATGTATAGTATGCAAAGGCATTTATTAGTGGGCTTACAAGATCAGAGGCTGGGGAGTCCATAGTAGCCATTTACATACTGGAGAGCCAGAGCATAGTTGCTCTGTCCAAGGACCAGTCCAAGGTCAAAGCCTAGAAGCTTACTGTAGAGTCACTGGTGTAAGTCTGCATAGGAAGGCTAAAGAAACCAAAGACCAATGTCCCAAGCCAATGGCAGCAAAAGATGCATCTAGTCAAGACTTGAACTCTTCAATATACACAGACTTTCTTTTTTCTTCTTTTTATCACATCCACATAATGGAATCAATGGATGGAGTTACATCTCCAATCCCAGTTTGAAGGCCTGTATGACAGTCATCTCTGGTAACATCCCATAAACAAACACAGAATTGTGCTTCACTAATCTTCTAACCATTTCTTACTCAAGTGAAGCTGATGTATTATAATTAATGATCACAATTCACCCCTTGTCAACTTGATAAACTCATCTCCATGCCTAGTCTCCAAATATAATAGCAACTTTATTATTACACCTGGCATGATGCAACAGTCCTATGTAACAATGGAAAACCACTAATTTCTTGTCAAGAATGAAGAAAATTTTTTTCTTTGGGTAATGCATATTCTTCTATCATTCTGTAACTTGTATATTATGATGTAAATTTAACAATACTCAAATGTAGATATTAACTCAATCAATGTTATGTTACAAGTAAATATATCTGCTTAATATATGTATATATAGGTATAAGCACATTAACAAAATAGAAAATACTCATGAGCACTACACTCCTTCTTTTGTAGCCAGCTGCATTTGATATGTGTTACTATATTTCTCTACAACCCAATCTGTATTACTTAAGCCTTCAGCAAGCATTTCAATGGGTCTTGTTTCTTTACCTGTAAGAGGCAACCTACACCTTCATTCCTGAAGGTTCTAGGCCATTTGATATCCTCCTGAGATTGGATTGTTGTCACTTCCCTTTGACTTTAATAACAAGGCATGGTAATAACAGAAGACACCCTAAGGGAATGCCTGTACCTGGCACATATTCTTCTTTACCTCCATTATGGAATAGTAGTCCAGTCTTTCCTTGGTAGTCTGGACCAATTACCATCACCCTTACCAACACTGTAAGTTCTTATTCAGCTTATTGACTCAGAGGCATGAGGAGACTAAAATGACCAGGAGGAATTCTTAACTTCCAGTTCAGTGAGGAAATTATAACGCCTACTGGTAGAAATCTCCTCTATGAAACTATGACTTCTAGGATACAAGATCATAAAGTCTAGTAGAGTATAAGGTCAAGGAAGCATGAAGAAAAACTTTTGCTAGTGTGTCACTAGGAGTAACAATGGGTCATATCATTCCCATTTCAAGCCTTTAGTCATGTGAATCCTGGCTATGAGACAAACAGTATCATAGATTGAACTCTGATTTATATATCATATACAGCCTTCTGAAGTTTACCCCATCTTTGCAAGGTATTGCCAACTAGCTAGTGCTATAACCACGTCTTCAAAAGGACATTCCATAGTTCTATCAATCCAGCTGCTTCCGGATGGTGAAAAGTATAGTAAGACCTGTAGATTCCATATCATACTTCTTTGGCTGTGAAGTGTGTTCCTTGATTAACAGCATCACTATTTGTGATATCATGATAGTGGGTGAGGCATTCATAAAGTTCATGGACAATACTTTGGACAGAATCATTGTTTACAGGAACCAGCCACCAAGTTGCAAGTTGATCATCTCAAGAACTGTGCAATATCAGTAATTCAGTGTTAGTCTCTGCTGCTGAGAAATTGGGCACTCAACAGTGGTAGTAGCCAGGTCAGCCTTGGTGAAAAGTCCATGTTTCTGAGGCCATCCATACCTTGCTTTTCAAATGGTATCTTCACAATGTGCAGAATCATCTATAAAACAGGCTTAGTCTTCCTCTGTTACTGACCGTAATTTACACCATATGAGGCTACAGGTATATGCCAAATGAAAGAAGGCAACATAGCAGGACTAGGAACTCTGACATTTGGCCACTTCCTACTTGTACCATCAGGACCTACTCAGGCCCAATCACTTATATACCAATTCCATTTGATGATGGACTGTTGCCATGCACATCCAACTTTATGACTAGGTGAGTCAATATCTAGTTGATGGACATCTCAGTTTCCATGGTAACTAGGTCTAGTGGTTAACACCAGTAGCAGGTCAAAGAAGAGTAGTTTTCTGTAGATGATGTAAGGAATTATCACAAAATTTTAAGGACATCTGTTGTGATTGATCTCTAGGGACTTTCTAGAAGCTTCAAATAGTATGTCTCTCTCCTAATGACATGTCCTATTGAATCTGCTGGATCATATGGCCTAAGTGACAGATCATCATTCACAGCAGGCGGGACCTGTTTTAGAGCCTTCTCTGGTAGGTAAATGGGCCAGAGTTACAAATCCAAGGCATGTGCTGCCTTTGAACTCTTAAAAAGGTTCACTGGGTACTGTGCCTCTTTCTCAGTTGTAGAACAGGCCAAATCCAACAACTTATCTTTTACCTTAGAAGGGATATCTCCACATGCCGCATATGACTGGGCTTCTAGAAACTTCACTGAAATAGAGGACCTTTAAATTTTAGTTGGATTTTTCATTTTAGTTGGATTTACCATCTTCTGATACACAAATGCTTTACCAAGTTCAGAGTGCTACTTCTTCCCCACTTTTTCTACTCAGTACAATGTTATCAGTGTAATAAACCAGTGTGATGTTTGCTGAAGGAGAATTTGAATCTTTCAGCTCATTGGGGGGTTTTTTATTACTTTGCCAAGAGATGCTAATGTCATTATGTGTATTATTCTTCAAAAATGTTTAAACACACTGTGTATTGAGTCACTAAATTCCTGCATCTCATAAGTGGTAAATTGAGATACTCAAATGTATTCTTGTTGCATGTTATTTTGAACAATTCACACCATGGACTATCAGTACTCTCTATATTATCAGAGAGACCATGGAAACTTTAAGTCTTTGGATATATGAAAATAACCACTACTTAACTTACCATTCCCCAGTCATTGACCTTACACTCTCCTCATTGTGGTTATGTTGGAAAAATACTCAGAATTTAGACATTCTCACAATTTGATGTGATGTTTTCTAGCTTCTTTTGGGAAAGTATCCACTGGTTGAGGAGTGATATTTTCCTTTTATTCTTAACTTTTGTTTTGTCAAATATGTATCACAGATACTTCTTCCTGAGATATTTCTCTCTTGTTCCTCTAAGGTAGGAAAAAAATGTAACTATTTCTAGTTTTTCCAGTTTCTCACTATCCTAATCCTCATTCCTGTTTCATAGGCATCAAGACTTTTCAAGATTTTGTCCACTCACTTTCTTTTCCATAGTACAACAGTATAGCTTCTGCTCAATCTCTCTCTCTCTCTCTCTCTCTCTCTCTCTCTCTCTCTCTCTCTCTCTTTCTCTCTCTCCTTCCCTTTCTCTCTCCATTTGGAAGGAGAACTTTGCATGATTCTTAAAAATCTTCATTATCTGAAGATACTTTTTAAAAATTAGGACTCACAGTTTCATCCTGCTTATAAGATGGTTATTTTTCTGTCCTTTTTTTTTCTTTTGCTTCTTATTTTCATTAGTTTAAATTCAGAGAAATTGGTTTCTATATCATATATTACTTTGTCTTGTTTCCTCTTAAGTCCTTTAATGTAATGCAGTTTCTGGTGGTGATCGCAGTTAGAGGAGAATTGCTATGAATATGAGCAAAGTGAATACTAGTTTTAAAGCAAGTTATTTTCCAACATAGGAATCTGAAAAATTGAAAAAAAGACTAACTGAAATCCATTCATGCACAGAAGGTACTGAGTGGATTTTAATGACTACTATCAATGCCTTCATTGATTAACTTTGGAATAGTTTTGGTGATTGCACTAAATTTATTATAAAGGCAGAATAAGACATATGATTGTCAGAGACTAAAGGGAAGACTATATAATTCACACAAAGACTAAAGGGAAGACGTGTATAATTCAAACATCTATAGGCATCACTCCTGTCCCTAGGCAAACCTATATCCATATATATGAAACTGACCTGGTTCTCTAAAATGACAATTTTCCCCAAAAGACATTGCATCTTGAATATGAAAAAATCTTTAAAATAGACATATTGAGGTTGAATCAAGGCAAAACTATGAGATAGAGTTTGTGATCTGAGCCTGTTTAATCCTGTGTTCCTTGGATCACAAGCCTGTCAAGGTCCTTACAGCCCTTATATACCCCTTGGCAAAATGGTTCTCAAATTCTTTTATCATGCTGAAGAATAATTAACTGATGAGGGACCTCACCCAGGCATAAATTCTTAACTAAAAGAGTTTGAATGGTGGAGTGGAATTTTAGGTATCGTCAAACTTATAAAGGAATGATTTCTTTTTTCTTTGGGTCCCTTGAACTCCTAAAGTTCCATTACTTGGTTAATGTTTATTTTATTCTCTGTGTAAAAAAAAAATTCCTCAATGGGTTTTCCACTCTGCTGAAACTGGACAAACTTTTTGATCCCTTTGAGCAATAGCTTATTGATATTTGTTTAATATACTAGAGGGAAAATCAGAAATATTTTTCAACAACTTTACTATTTTACCAGTTTTGAATTCCAGGTTATGTAAATATTTACATACCTCACTATTTTTAAGATCCTATACATTACAGTCTTACTACTTCAAGTGGTAAATATAGCCAGTGACTCTTTGAACATTTGCCAGGAATACATAAAGCATGTAGAATTCTCCCATAGCTCAACTTCTGGAAAACTCTTCATTTTCATACCTTTCTTGAACTCTAATGTGCCTCAGATTTCAGTAGAGCTGTCATGTATGGTTTTGAGACAGTCAGGGACTTAAAACCTGCTCTGCATTTAGACCTACAGGTATTCAGTGGGTGACGAAAAGCAGAATAAAGCTTAGTATGCTTTTATTTTATATCTGTCTCTTTTATCACTTTAAGCTTTGGATCAAATTCTTGCTCACCTTTGCATGTAACCACATTAGTCACTAAAGGAGTGTCTGTCTCAAAGCTGACTTACTAGTCCTAAATTGATCTGACTCACTTCATCCACCTTTAAGACTGAGGAAAACAGAAACATTCAACTGTCAGTTTTTACGAAGTCCTGTTCTAGACCTTTCCAAGTCATCACCTAACAGTCTCCAGACACTGCCCTAAAACCACAGTCACCTTAAATTCCAGAAAAGCCTCTTCAGACAGATCCTTCCATAATGAGATCACCCCACACACACACGCACATGAGAACAGTTACCCAGACAGGAACTGAGGCTCCCATCAAGTAAAATCAATCATGTCATGGGAGCCACATTACTCCTTCAAGGGATAAGGACCTCTCCTGATCCACCTTGCAAAACTAGAGCAGAGATCATGATCAACCAGACCCTAGCCCACACCAGCAGCTCCAAAAAAGCTGGCTCATGTCCTTTGTTAATTGCTAGGCTAATTTCCCCATCAGTGCTGTGTCCCCTTCAGCTCTTCTCCTCAAGCTAAAATGTCACCCCCCATTTTCTCTCCCTTTTCTATTAAAACTTTTGGCTATGAGTTTGTGCTCTTCGATTTCTATTACTATTGAGAACAAGTGTCCTCATGTCCATATTAGCTTTTTCTCAGGATGAACTCTGGCCCTGTGTGATTTCATATAATGTACTGATGATGTTTTATGAAAAGGGGCTCTTTTCTGTGGCTCCAACTTCCAAGTTGGTCTCTAGAATCCAATAAACTTGTTTATAACAAAAGGGCTCAAATACTGCTACATTTCAGACTTAAAGCACCTTATTGCTTTAAAAAAATCTTCTGGTTCAAGCTGGGAAGAATTTATGCAACCCTCTGCCAAGAACTATGAAATAGTACTATGAGGAAGAAAAAAGGTACACTTCTTGCAGGCAGTGGAACTTTGGTAATTGTTAATGCCCTGTTACAGTCCTACAAGTACATCAGGATCATAAATATTTCATTTTTTTGAGTATGGAGGTACAAGCAGGGAAAAGCAAATAGTAAATAAAACACATCAAATAGTCTTAGTTACTTTCTCATTGCTGAGACAAAATACTCATTGTGTACAATTTAAGGAAGGAGAGGTTTATTTTGGCTCATAGTTTTTAGAAATTTCAGTCTATAGGTGGCTGACTCCAAGACAGAGCAGCATGTTAGGGGACACAGCAGAGGAGAAACAGCTCATGGCATAGGAACAGGAAGCAGAGAGAAGGTAAAAGGAAGAGCAGGGAAGATATAAATCCTTGCAGGTCAAGCTCTCCCCAGTAACCCACTCCCTCCAACCAGGCTTCACCTCTCAATGTCACATTTAACTATAAACCCATTAGTGGATTAATCCACTGGTAAGTATAATGCTGTCAAGATCCAATTACTGCGCCAATCTCAAGGTCATGAGTTCGATCCCTGGTACAAAAAAAAAAAAAAAAAGATCCAATTACCTCCTAAAAGCCCCACTAATGAGTGCATGAAAGTTTGTGAGAACATCTAGATAGAAGTACTATATATGAAAAAATGAAATAGAAAAATACGTTGGAAATGTTTAGGTGAGGAATGGCCATGCTTTAATATGAAATACAGCAGACCTCATATCAGAAGGTGACACTGGAACAAAATTTGAAGTAGATTTAGGACTAAATCATGTTCTTATTTATGGAAAAGTTTAACAAGTAGAATAAATACCAAAAATACCAGAATGAATAATTCTTATAAGAATGTATTGGTTTAAAAAAAAACATGGAAAACAGTTTAGGGTGAGAAAAGATAAGAGAGAGGGAAATAATAGGTAATGATGCCAAAGATCTAAGAAGATGAATGAGTATCTTGTAGATTCTTGTAGGTCATTGTATGGACTTGAGTTTATTTGCTTTGAGTGAAATGATGGGTTATTAAAGATTTTGAATAGAAGCTCAACATGATCTAACTTGGGTTTTTCCACAGGATCACTTTAGTTTTTGTGTTAAGATTAAACTGTAAGGAGGTGAGGGTGAAAGAGTAATTATCTAGCATAATATTTCAGAAAGTGATGGTTTGGATGCAGAGTATGGTAGTACGATTGAAAACAAACAGATGTGGTAAGATACCAGGTATATGTTGAAGGAAAGTCAATAAAATTTTCTGAAAAGGAGGATGCTAATCATGAAGGGAAAAAGGAGTTAGGGATGTCTACGAAATTCTGTCCTACAACTAGTCAGTGATTGGTAACAACTGTGATGCGGAGGACTAGGAGAGGAACTAAAAACTTGGAGGGTGATCAGGGGCTCAATGAGGAGATACCCAATAGGAAACTGAAATTCCAACCTAGATATAAAACCTAGCATTGTCAGTATATAGTATTTTTAGAGAAGAGAAGAGGTCCAGGCCCTCCAGGTATCATTGCCCAGGATTCTTTTCCCTCTGGCTTCTTGGTTTTGCCCATGGAGCACTTATAGGAGAGCAGAGGGAAAAAAAGTAAGGTCAGGGTCATTTCTCTGGGTTCTGGTCACTGCTTAATAGGAGTGATGGAATGACAACTGTTTCCAACTATGAGCAGACCTGGATGCTTTAGAATCTCACACTCATGCTCTTGACCTAATTCTCTTCACCCGCCTCCTGCTGGAGCATTATGACAGAATAATAGATCCGGTAAAAATAGCTGGAAAGCAGTGTGACACCTGAACCCTGAGGCCAAATCTATTGTCAGTTAGTGATTAGTGGATACTGACAATTACAAGAATTTCTTACTGTTGCTGAAATTATTATTTTGCCATAAGTTAATTTGTCTCATTTTATTCTACCTTACAAACAGATTAAAAAATATTAACAGGTGGGAAGCAGTTTAGAATTTTTACATGATCTTGGGAAAGTCATATCACCCTCCTGAA
The DNA here is from genome assembly GCA_004027295.1 of Dolichotis patagonum. Taxonomy (NCBI): domain Eukaryota; kingdom Metazoa; phylum Chordata; class Mammalia; order Rodentia; family Caviidae; genus Dolichotis; species Dolichotis patagonum. Next base: position 78,142 of record PVJX010001272.1, read on the forward strand.
CTTCAGTTTCTGGATAAGTTAAGAGGACATGGCACCTACTGTCTCTTAAATAATAAAATTTTAAATGATGAGTGACTACTTCCTTCAAGGACTTTGAATAAAGGAATTAGAGGCGCTCAAAGGCTATTTGCCTGCTTGAAATTATTCTAGAGGTACAAACCAGTACCTAAAGCCACAATTGCAACTAGAGCTAGAAGAGACAGGAATGAACAAGCAAAGGTTGTCAGTACCTGCAATGCCAGTGTGCCTGTCGTTTCAGGCTGTTTACAGTAATTTTCTTCTGTTAGGATAGATTCTTTTGGTTGAAGTCACATGACTAGAGGCAGAAAAGAATCTAAAGACTTTGGAATGACTAAATATTGACAGTTACTAGCGTGTTTCCCCAGGTCTCCTTGCTGAAAGCTACATCTAGGAATGATACACAGTCACGCAGCCCAGAATTTGGCAGCTGAGTCTCTCTGGATCTCTGGCCCTCAGTACCCGGAGGATAATTCTTAAATCTACAAACTGTCTTGTGCAACATTTTTTTCCCTCCTCCTCAAATAATATCCAATTACTGAGTGCTGTGCTGAGAGAGCTTAGGGAAATGCTAGAAGGAAATGCAGCTGAGAGCCACTGTGGTTTGACAGCTCTCCAGCTACTTTGAAAATATTTTGGCAAAAACAAGATTTTAAGTAAAACTGTTTCTTTTGGTAACATACCCAAAACTGCAGGTTTTACATTTTTCAGGACTATGATTTGGGCCAAATGGAGAAACAGAGGAAAGAAAAGAAAAGAATAAAAGTTGGGGGGTTTTTTGAGGGAGGAAGATAGAATCTAAGGAAAAAGAACATTTCATATGAAATTCAGCAATGAGGGTAAGAGGAAAACATATGGACTCATATTTAACATTCTCTCCACACTTTTTTACTAAGGAATTTACCCTTGTCAAAACATAACATTCTCTTTTGCCCTGAGGTGGCCAGGAAAGGTGTCTCCAGGGATGACCAGACTAGGATATGTATTATTGCTTATTATAAGATGACCAATAGCAATAGAGGAGGGTCATACCACATGGGTGCTTTATTTCAGGCCATGCTACATATAGCAGATATACCAGAGAGGGAAATAGATAGTATTAATCACAACCCTTAATTGGTCCTTAGAGAATGTACCTACCCTTTCTTGATTTACTTCTTTCCTAATTGTATCCATGCATGAAATCCCTCATTTCTTGAAAATTTCAGACTCTTTCCTATGCCATAGACTTTGTAGAACCTATTTTCTCTGCCCAGAGTAGTCTGCTTCCAACTTCTATCATTCTTCTTCAGGGAGGTTCCGTTTATCCTCCAGATGATGTAAGCTTCTTATGTTGTCTTTCTGGCTATCTGTTTACATATTTCATCATGCTCCAACTTCTACAAGTGCTTATGGGCCTGACAGACTATTGGTGCTCAATTAAAAAGTATCAGCCAATTATTTAACTTACTCTACTTCCTTTACCTTATATTCTTCATTATACTCCTTTCCTAATCTCTTCTTTCATTTCCCTTTATATTTCCATCTTTTTTTCCTGTTAGTTCTTATTTCTACATAGGGTCCCTGACTGAAGCAAAGTGTGTAGAAGACATACTCTAAATTAATACAAGGTGTTTCAGAGCTTATCTACTTGGCACCTCCTCCCAGTTTTAACAGTGCAATTTGTTGTTCAAGATCACACAGTTAGTAGGAGACAGAATTTAGATTAGAACTTGGTAGTTCTGATTCCACATTTAGTTTTCTTTTCAATATCATTGCTCCATATAAAAATGTTAAATATTGAAGACCATGCCATCTCAGATATCTCAGATATCCCCCAAAGTGTGTCCCCACCAATCTGGGCAGGTGCCACAGCCAATCAAGTTGTTACTGTACCCTAATGGCCACAACCTTGAATAAAGCTTCTAGCCTAGGAACAACAACAACAAAAGTTCTACAACTTCTAGGAAACAGGCCACTGGCAAGCAAGTTCTAACAGGTCTGAGATGATTAGCAGTCAAAATCTTGGGAATGGTGAGAATTGACAATTGTGTCTAACTGGCCTGTTCCTGAGGTACTGAAATGATTCTGAGAAATTTGCTTTTTCTGTCTGGTTTTTTTTTTTCAATAATTTTCCCCTGTTGCCAGTAGAGGTATTCAGGCAGGGGAATGAGGCTATATCCTTTCCCAAGTTGAAGAACCTATCAAAGGCAAATTTTAATAGAAGTGAAAGTCAAGAAGCTTCTCAGAAAAGCATTTTGTTTCTGCTTCACCATTGCATTTAGAGTACAATTTGGATTTCACACTTACAGCTTTGTGCTTATCAGGTCCTTGATCAGTATTTGATTTGTTCTTGACCACTCTCCAGGCTGCTTCCCATGTTCCAGCATTTCTGTTCTTACAGTCCTTTGCACTAACCCCTACAGGCTTGCCCCATGGCCTGTGTTCTTGCTCTTATATAGCACATGGCTTCCAGAAAATAGACAATACACAAAAAAAGAGAGCAGGCATAGAACAAAACCATCACACCAAAGAGTTCTTTCAGGCATGGTTGAATTGAGGAATACGAGAATTTGAAAAATATGAAGGTGCTATTTCAAGGTAATAAAGAGCATTGGCTCTAAGACTGGATCAAAATTAATTTTTTACTCTTCCACTACTCTCTTTGGGTCCTTTCACAAGTTATGTAATCTTTTTATACCTAACTTGCAGTATTATTTGGGGTTTTTTAAATAAAATTTTAAGTATTACATGCATACATTATACATATATATATATATATATATATATATATGTATATTTCTCACAGTCCTGGTTGGGAATTCCATTGTCAAAAGGGTGGGTGTAGCATCATTCTAGAGCAGAAAGTAGAAAGGCAGGAGAGGCAAGAGAGAGGGAGCAAGGGTTACAAACTAGCACTTTTATAATGGCACCAGAAGTCCTGGTCCACTGTCAATCCGTAATAAAGGGAAAGGGAAATAGTAATAAAGTTAGAGTGCAGGCAGACAGTGTGAGAACCAAGCTGTCAACAGTGAAGAAGACAATAAGTGGCCAATATGTGGATGCACATGCTGAAGGTCCACACTACATCAGGATATGCCAAAAAGAAAGGAGAGCAATAGTTTGGGGCAGAGTTCTTCTAAGGTTAGTGTTCTAGAGAAGTCACAAGCACCAAGGAATGATCTAGAGGCGACATGGGAAAACCTGGCAATGGGTGGAAAGAAACTTGGAAAAGATGTGTAGCCATCAATTTATATTTTGTTGGAGATACAGATATCACAGGTCATTGTGGAGAATGGATAACAGAATCTTCATCTTCACTGGGGAAGGGCAGAAGTAAGTTAAGGTGGAAGCAAAAGGTATTTTCCATTGGCGCTGAACTCCCATTGCTACTAACTGGGCAATGGTTTTATTTCTAAACATAAACATACACAAATTATGAATTTTTGATAGTTGCTGCCTGAAGTCCAATGTTGAGAAAGATTCTGAGGCTGTGTTTGAACTCCATTAGGAAAAGAGTTTGTCAACAAAGAGCAACTTCTCCACAGAAACAGAAATCATACTTTAAGGTCAACCCTTTCTGTGAATCTGATGTTTTTCTTAAAACACCTTTCCTGTACACATCCCCTGACTGGATTATTGCTGTCATCAAGGTCTTAGTTAACACCACTGTTCAGCAAAATTTTACCCACATAGCCTCTCTCTGTTTTTTACATGGCTATAGGGATTGTAGCCTGGAAAGCACCAATAATTCCTAAGCAGCAATAGCAATGAGAAAATCCTAGCAATAGGCAGTGACTCTCTCACACATTTTGTTTCAGTAATTCTATTTCTTAGTATATTTGACAAAGTACCTGTTAATTAAAAATAAACATACAAGGTTAGAAAACATCATACAATAATAAATTCAGTTATGGTATAATTAATATAGAATTGTTTAACTCTGCCCTTGTTTCAAATAATTTGTTTGAAAAAAATTATGTAATTTGTACATTTTTCTATTCACTGATTTCTTTAAAAGTCAGATAATTGAGAAATAAATTTGACTGTTAGAAAAGAATGGATACAAGGGAAGTAAAGAATATCTCCATTTTAACCTGGTGCAAAATTTAAGCAGATGCTCACTTCTATTTATCCTATCTCTTTTATGGAACAATCTCTGTCTGTTAGTACTACATAGAAGTCTATGGCCAGTTTGTGCAAATAAACTGATAAACAATTTCTGACCATCAGCCAAAATAACAGGAATGACAGTATTCCATTCCATTCTCAGTGAGCAGTAAAGTTTCTAATCGTGGCATTCGGCATTGTTTTTCATGTAAAGCTTTAGTGCTACTGTTGAATGTTTGAGACTCATGTTGAAATTTAATTGCCTCTGTAACATTATAAAGGAGAAGAGCTTTTAAGAGGTGATTAGACATGAAGACTGCACTCTCTTGGGTGGGATTGGTGTCATAAAAATGTTAGTTTTGCAGCCCTTGTGCTCTCACTTTTGCCCTTTCTTGCCTGTCTGTGCTTTGCCATGGTTTGTAACAATAGACTTCCATGCCTCCATAACTGTGAGAAATAATTTCTGTTTATTATAAATTATCCAGGATCAGGTATTCCGTTTGTAGCAGCACAAAATGGACTGAGACAATTGCTCTGCAAAATTCAGAGCTGCTGTTCATCAAGTATTAGATATCAATTTTGGACTGCAGATTAGTAGAGCTATTTCCTTTAGGTAGTAAAAACTATTTTAAAGGTCCTTCTTTTTGAATATGGAAAATACATGCTAGATTTATTCAAAGATGTTCTTGTTGCCATAGTAAACTTGGACTTAAAACACACATTTCAAAATATACATTATGTTAGAGACTTTATTCATATTGACTTCTTAATTAAACTATTGAAATCATTTCTAAGATCCAATCAGAAAATAGCCTGGGATTGATAAAAGTCAACTGAGGTGATCTTGATTTGGGATTTGATCTAGGTGGGATTTCTTTGCCTCAACACGATTATATTTTGGGTTGGCTAAGCTTTTGGTGTAGGTCACTCTCCTTCACATCGTTAACTAGTCCGCAGTTCCTTAGCCTGTATACTCAGGATGACTGTTACATCCCTTTCCCCAGTTTGGGCAGAAAAAGTGTTTTCAGATGTTGCCAAATGTTCTCTAGAGGTAAACACTGCCACACACCTATAGAAACACAAACTTTCCAGTCACCCAAGAATTTAGGTTCATAATCCCAGTCACTGGACTCAAACCCAAGGAAACTGTACCTCAGAATCTGGCTTCTTTACTACTTCTATATTTATGAGTTCATGTGAGTTCACTGACGCGGCCTGTTATATTAAGCAGTTAAAGCAACAATAAACATATGCGATGCTATATATGTGCTGCGAAGCTATATACTTTGTAAGGGCTCTTCTGATTTGGGCTACGTTTAGTGCTTCACAAACTTCACTCTAGTTTAGCTGTCTGTCAAAGGGTTTTCAGAAGGATGCGACCTGGTCTACCATATTTTGTAAAGTTATTTATAATTCTTTAATAATAATGCTTTAATGTTATTTATAATCTTACAAAGTTGAGCATCTCACTATCTAGTTACCAGTGGCATATGCTTAATAAGGTTAAGGACTTTAGCAAGCCCATTTTATGTACTTAAACTTTACATTCAAGACATTTAATTATAATCAATAGCTAAGTGATAGCTAAGTGATCTTTTCAAGCTAAAGGAGGCTCATTGTTTATTTATTTTTAAAATTGTTGGAAGCATAGTAATGGCAATCCAAAAACCATTCATAGTGATAGGTATCAGAGTAAATTTTCCAGTTTACCACCAGACATCACTAAACAGGGCTCCCTAGTGACTGAGTGAAAAATTTCTCCTTTAAATGTACATATTTATCTTTGACAGTATGTTCCATAGAGTACCAATCCTCTCATTTCTTAGGGATTCCAAACATGCCCCCACAAGACCAGCTGCCAGTCTTGGTTGCCACAAATAATTGACCCCACCATGAAGTATTTGAAATATGTAAAGGTTAAAAGATCATAAAAATGAGACCATATGTACAAACATACCACGTGTGCTTTGGCAAAGGAAATGAACGTGTTAAGACAAATCTTAACCAGTCTGCTAGGGAACAAGATCAAAACCAGTATGAAAAAGATTCTTGTCATATAAGATGGGTATTTCCCTATCAATTAGCCCAGCATCACCTGAGATAAAAAGAAATCAAACTACCTGGCAAAGTCATCTTCCTTGAAGAAAAAAAAAAAGGCCCAGAACTATGCTTGGGGACATGGACTGCCTTGATCCAAATGCTGGCTCCACAACTAATACTGTCAACATCTTAACGTGTTGGCAAGATGGCAAGATCTTTAACATCTCTGGGCTTTCATTTCCCTTTTGTAAAATGGAAATGATTATATCTTTCTTCTGGAATGTTCTGAAAATTAAACAAGAGAAACTGAAAGTGGATTTTTTCCTGACACATATTGTGAATTATTGTTCTTATTAAGAAAATAATGAACAGTCACTCTTCCTCAGGAATGCTAATATTTCGATACGCACTCTTACTTATTTCATATTATGCTCCAAGAAAGCGCTAGATCTGAACAGATGTATCCATTTTTGTCAGCTGGCTTTACTACCGAGACCAGGAAGGCCCTGTGACAGAAAGAATCGCTAAATCTCATCACTTACAAGTCTGTGTGCTTCCTGGGTGGGCCATCTGACTAGTGTAGGGTTCATCTCACTGGTGGGAAGGAGCAAAGGGATCTTCTTGAGAACCAGCATAGGAAGATGCATAAGAACCTGAGATGCTGGCATATGGAGGAAGTAGCTTCAACTCATGTATTACTTGTGTTCAGTTACTTAGATTAGTTTGTTCCCCCACTTATTTTGGTTGCATGAATAGACTATAAAACTGTCAACTAGAAAGAAATTACTTTTAGATACTCAGTGTTTGGGCTTATCTATTTCACATTTCCCACTCTTCAGAACCAATTAGCTAATGTCTGTTTTAGCACTATGTGTCTGAATTATTAAATTAAAAGTAAACTAGAAAAATTTAAATGGTTAACATAAAAATTCACTCTAATATTTAGCTAAGTGAATGAGCATTAGCTTATGCTCCTCAAAACACATAGTGTCTTATCCTTTTAATGACTTGATAAATATCTAAAAAATATTCCAGACGTGCAAAAATATATCAAGAATATATAGTAAATGTTTCCAGAGGATGAAGGCCTTTAGGAATCCAGCCTTTAATCTGGAGTCTCAAGTCGAACTCCACATATTGATTCCAAACACATACTTAAGCCGCTGAGTATAAAGTTTGTCAAATGCCCTGAAGGAAGCTAAAGATTTGGCAAAAGTTTCCAACTCTATTTTTTGTGAATTTAAATGAACCATACATTTGAAGACCTATAAATCTTTCATTCAGCACACTAAATGCCTTAAATGGGAGTGTTTTTCAGAGTATCTATTCCCCTTACTTTTTATTAAAATGTACTCACTATTGTGTTCAAATTTTCATATTTTTATTTGATACTGTATACATAAGAAGAATGGATAAAAAAGATGTGGTATTTTTATATAATGGACTACTACTCAGCCACGAAGATAAACTCAAGGCTTTCATAGGTAAATGGATGCAACTAGAAAACATATTCATAAATGAAATAAATCAGACTTGTGTGTGTAAACACTGTATTTTCTCACTAGTGTAAGAAAATGAAAGTATAAACACTGTATTGTCTCATTAGTGTAAGAAACCTAAAGAGTAACAAACTTACAATAGATGTAGTTAAAGAGAAAGAAACTGCTCAAAGGGAAATTGTATTGTTTGATTAATTTTGCATACCTGTATCTGGCAACCTGAGCAACTATTTTGAAGATAACAATATGCAACATAACAATCACTGTTAAATTCCTATCATTTTGGTTTGAAATTCTATATTGCTATTGTTTTTTGTTGCTGTCGTCATTTTACTTTTGTTGTTGTTGTTTTGTTTGTTTGTTTCCTGATTTTTTTGTGTTTTTTCTCTTTAGAAAAAAGTCTCTAACACCACTGATCATTCCCTTTAGACTTGCTTTGGCCCCTCTGCATAGGAGGAGGAAATTGAGGTCCATAGATTCATTTTCCTCAATTTAAACAGTAAATGATAAGACCAAACTGACTCTAGGGTTCATGACACTTTACTATGCTGCATTGCACACATAACACACAATTTTGTGAGGTAAATGATTTGGAGATGTTTAAGCAGTTAGGCTACACAGACTACTTGTGAGAGCTCCAATTCGTTTGCAACCCTGCCTGATATGTAGTAACTATTAAATATATTTGCCACTACCACAACAATGGTACCCTTAAAACAGAGCTGTTATAAGTATAAAATAACTACCATGTGTACAGCTCCTGGATCTAGACTTAAGAAGGGGACAAATGACTTAAAATACAAGCAAGTCAAGCCAATGAGAATTTCTACAGTCAAACTGGAGTGGGATTTCCGACACCCAGTGAAGCCATAGCAATTTCAAGACATGAAAATATTTATATAACTGTATTCTACATAAATCAATGCCAAATCTTTGTAGCACTCATTAATGTTATCACTGATCTGTGGCCATTGATATGAGAATCTTCACTTCTACATAAAGATACCAAATTATAAAAAAATCATTAATTCAGAAACAGATGCCTTATAGAATCTGCATTATTTGGACAGAAAAAGAAATATCGCTCTCTAATGTCTACTGAAAAAGAGTTTCTTGGGCAAATAATAATATAAACAGTGTTAAAAGAAGAATGTTTTATTCTCCAAGATAATGTACAGTTTTAAATAATTCTCCTAGGTAATGTGCACTTTTCCAGTACTAATAGCCGTATCTACAAAAAATTTCTATTGAGAAGTACATTCTACTGGTTCATTCTATTTTTCCCTGATTACAGATTTTTAAGTATTTTATGACTATTATCACCTCAGGACTATGTCATAGAAAAGTTATATTGTTGATTTTTAGATGAATTTATGAAATTGTTGAAGAAATTAGCAAATAGTTATGGCTCTACCATGTGTATGACTACTTCCTATTTAAGAAACTTATAGTATTGAAATCCTGGAATATCACACAAAATACTTTCTTGGTAGTTTTGAATAAGAATATTTTAATACATTTTCTTTACACATGAGACATTTCAAATATCTCATATATATGTGTTTATAAATTTGAGCTAAATACAAAGAGACACTAGTATATTTCCATAACATCTCTATAATTTAACATTTAAATTTTTCTCAGCTTGAGAAAAATAAGAGAAGCCACACCCTTCACACTAGCATCCAAAAAAACGAAATACTTAGGAATTAATCTCACGAAATAAGTAAAAAAGTTATACAGGGAAAATTATAATACCCTGAAAAAGGAAATCGAAGAGGACCTCAGAAAATGGAAAGACATCCCCTGTTCATGGATAGGAAAAACAAACATTGTGAAAATGGCCATTCTCCCAAAATTACTATGCAGATTCAATGCAATCCCAATCAAAATACTACTAACATACCTCATAGATCTAGAGAAATCACTCCTAAAATTCATCTGGAACCAGAAGAGATATAGAATAGCAAAGGCAATTCTAAGCAGCAAAGGCAAGGCAGGAGGCATCACAATCCCTGATTTGAAATTATACTACAAAGCTACAGTAATAAAATCAACATGGTACTGGAATAAAAACAGACCAGAGGATCAGTGGAATAGATTGGAAGATACAACCACAACCACAAACTCACTCAACCACCTTATCGTTGATAAAGGGGCCAAACATGTTCACTGGAAGAACAGCAGTCTCTTTAACAAATGGTGCTGGAAAAATTGGCTATCCATATGCAGAAGACTAAAACTAGACCCATGTCTATCACCATGTACTAAACTAAAATCTAAATGGATCAAAGATCAAAGAAACACTAAATCTGCTGGAAAATAAATTAGGTAAAAATCTCTAACATATAGGTAGATAATTCATGAACAAGAATCAAACCACACAGGAAATACTTCCCAGAATCAATAACTGGGACCACATCTTATTAGAGAGTTCCTGCATGTCAAAAGAGATTTCCAGCAGAGTGAAAAGAAAACCCACAAATTGGGAAAAAATCTTAATGGACAGTCCCTCAGACAAAGGACTTCTGCCTAGAACTTAAAAAGAATTTTAAAAAAAATCAGACCCTTGAAATTCAAAGACCCAATCCAAAAATGGGCATCTGAAATGAATACACAGTTCTCAGATGAAGAAATATGAATGGCAAATAATACATGAAAAAATGTTCATCCTCATTAGTCTTGGGAGAAATGCAAATTAAAACCACACTGAGATTCCATCTCACTCCAGAAAGAATGGCCAGGGTATAAAAAACTACCAACATGTGCTGGAGAGGCTGTGGGGGAAAAAAGGAACTCTTCTGCACTGTTGGTGGGAGTGTAGACTGGTGCTACCACTGTGGAGGTCAGTCTGGAGATTCCACAAAAAGCTGGGTCTGGAGGTCCCATTTGACTCCCATTCCACTTCTAGGCATATTCCCAGAAGAACCGAAAATATCATACCACAGTGATATATGTGCACCCATGTTTATAGCAGCACAATTTGTAATAGCCAGATCTTGGAAACAACCTAAGTGCCCATCAACTGAGGAATGGATAAAAAAGTTGTGGCATTTTTATACAATGGAGTACTACTCAGCTCTAAAGAATGATCACATTGAGATATTTATAAATAAATGGACACAACTTGAGACCATACTCATAAGCAAAATAAACCAAACTCACATGTGTAAATACCGTATAGTCTCCCTAGTATGAGAGTTGATAAGAGTATATAAGATTTTATGGTAATCATAATTCCCCATTTCATAGCTTTGAAGCCTTTCAATGTTTTCATTCATCAGTTGGAATGGCTTTATTCTGTTTTGTTTGACTTTATTATGCGTGATAGTATGAAGAGCTGTTTTGAAGAAAACAAAACATTATGACAGCTAGTGCTGATTTAATATCGTCTTGCTTAGAAGTCCTACCATGCTTCTATTCTTCTATTACCATCGGTTCTATCATGTTGTGTCTTATTGGGATTTTATATATGTGATAGTATAGACAAAATTCTTTATTGAAAATGAGATATTATAGTACCCATTGATCATTCTCTGTTATTTGGTTCAGAATGCCCTGTAATTCTTTCATTCTTTGAATGGTTTTATACTATTTTGTTATGTTTGATATTATTGCATTTGAAACTATACTCAACTATAGCAGAGAAAGAGTTATTTTGATAGCTACTGTTAATGTCCGATTGTCTTAATGTGGGGTAATGTGTTGCCTATGTTGTTCTGTTCTGATCTGCTTTGTTCTGCCCTCTTTTATTTCTTTTAAATAAAATATTTTTTATTCTCTTTAAAATAAAATAAAAAAATAAATTTTTCTCAGCTTATTATGTGAGGTTTTTTGGTATCCCAGACTTAAACTTTCTCTATAGGAAGGGAAATGTTCTATGCCATCAGTATAGATACACTCTGATTTTTTAAAATACCCAACAAGACTCAAATGATGTTTATTGCATCTGCAACCTGCCTTTCATATTCTTTTTTCAGGGATTTCTCTTTTGCTCCCTCCCTTTTGGTCACTGAAGAACACGAGATCCAAATTGCACCTTCTGCTATCTTAAATGATCCCACAACTTTGGCACAGGAGTCAAATTGGCAAAGCGGTGCCTTTTGCCAGAAAGAATGTCCTTTCTTCTGTGACCCTGAAGAAGCAAGAGCCTTTCCAGCAGCTGTGTGCCTGACTGCATAGAGGATCTCCTGCCTTTAAGGGGAGAGCACAATCCTGGCATTTAGAAAGAATTTAAGATATAAGAATGAGAGACAGAGCAAGAGATGGAGAAATAGAATAGTGAGGAGAAATTAAATCAGAGTGAGAAACAGGGAGCAATAGGGAAGGAAGGAGTGAGAAATTGAGATGATTATATCAACATGACTCCACCAAAGTTGATGGTTTCATTTCAGTAACCAACACCCAAGAAATGGATATCTATGAAATGCTTGAAAAATAATTTTTAAAAATTGTTTTAGGAGGTCCAGGGATTTAACTCAGTGACACTGCTCCTGCCTGGCAAGCCTGAGGTTCTGAGTTTGATTCCTTATACCTCCCCCTCAAAAAATTTGTTTCAGGGTAGATCAGCAAACTACAAGAGAACACAGGTAGTCAGTTAAGTAATATCAAGAAAACAATGTCTGAAAAAGGCTAAGACAAGAGTATTCCTTGATTTCAAGGCTAGCCTGGTCTACACAGTTCAAAGCCAATCTAAAATACATAGAGAGACTCTACCAAAAAGGAGGAGGAGGAGAAAGAGGGAGAGAAAGACAGAGGCAGAAAACTTCCCCACACTGAGGAAAGAATTTCCAGACACATGATGCTCAAATATGATTCAGCCAAAAGGAAATTTTAACAAGGCCAATTATAATCCAGCTGTCAAAAAGTTAGACAAAGAGAACTGTGAAAGCAGAAAAAGAAGAGTGTCCTCCCAAGAGAAACTCCTTACGACCGTTGGCAGATGTCTTAGCAAAACTTTGTTGAAAGAAGAGAAGATGATGATGTAGTCAAGGTTCTAAAAAAAAAATGTCCAAGAAAACTTTACCCAACAAGTCCTTTAGAAATGAAGGGAGATAAAGAATTTCATGCACAAACAAAAGCTGAGGCAGTTCATCATCATTAGATTTACCTTACAAGAAAGGTTAAAGGGAGTTCTTCAAACTGAAATAAAAGGACAGTAATTATGAACATGAAAGCATATAAAAGTAAAACCATCAATGGAAAAATAAGCCTATAGTCAAATTTTGACTAGACTAATATTGTAATAGTGTGGAAATTATTTAGAACTCCAAGTATAAAAAAATGTAAAAAGTAGCTAGAGTTAGAATAATGTATCAATAGGTATACAATATTAAAAGACATACCTTGTTAAATCAAAAATATAAAATGTAGGAGAGTATAAAGTGGAGAGTCTTGTATGTGACTGAAGGTAAGTTATAAGTTTAAAACAGATTGTTTAGGGCTGGGGATTTAGCTCATCAGGCATAAGTGCCTGCCTGGCAAGCATGTGGTCATGAGTTCAATCCCCAGTACCAAAAAATAAAAAAGTAAAACAGATTGTTTAACTGTAATTTTTTATGTAAGTCTCATGGGAACCACAAAGCAAAAACCAATAGTATAAATGCAAAAGATAAAGGAATCAAATCACACCACCACAGAAAATCATCAGATCACAAAAAAGACAGTGTGAGAAACAAAGATCTAGACAACAACCACAGAAGAACAAAATGGCAGAACTAAGTCCTTACCCATTAATAAACACCTTGAAAGTAAATAGATTAAGTTCCCCCACATACAGGTTAAGCATCCCTAATCTGAAAATCCAAAATCCAAAACTCCAAAATTATTAGCATTTTTACATCCAGATGGTAATGTCCATGCAGATAGTCCAAACCTCCCCCCCCCAAAAAACCCCTCCAAAATCTGAAACATTTCTGGTTCAAATTAACTTGAATTAAAGGGCACTCAATCTGTAGAGACATTCTGAAATTTACTGTTTATTAAGAATTTTTGCACAAACAGCCCTGGTATTCTGCACTTTGAGGAGTCAAACTAATGATTAAAAAGCCAAGAAAAAATGACCCACTCTGAGGACACCGTTTGGGAGAAATGTAGTTCCTTACTGGGTCCTTAACATTTGTTTTGTAGCAATATAGTTCAAGATGTTTTGCCAAGACTAGTTCACCTGCCAGACATTCAGCATACTGAAGAAGGCCAGATGTTGTCAAGAGGTAGAAGTAGTAATGAAAATAAAAGAGCATGCAAAGCCTGGTATTTTTCTGCATGCTTCTCTTACCATAGACACTTAAAAAAACAAAAACAAAAATAAGAAGTAATTACTAAAAGCTATCAAAGCACGATATGCTGAGTCACTGAATTAAGGGGTTTTTTAAATAGACCTGTTTATTTCTAGCGGACTGTTGATTTTTAATAGAGATGTTACTGTTTGAATCCAACCAGTGTTTTGTTGTTGTTGTTGTGCACTTAACGTATCCAAAACTAAGGCTGTGACAAACAAAATGCATTTAGCTATAGGTCAGTGACAAAGAAACTGTAAGAAGGAGCATAGAATGTAAGGAAACTGAACTTTCTCAGGACTTCTTAACTACAGAAAACTTGTCCTGAGGATACCGCAAAAGAGACTTAAACTTGGGAGCACAACTCCGATATCATTGGTCCTTCTTCCCTTAGTAGCTGTGTGATTTGCGTTGGTGCCTTAATATTTCTGATCTCCAGTTCCCCCATCTGGCAAATGAGGATGAAAACGCATGTCCTTGTATCCTTGCTAGTCATTGTTGAGAGACAAAATGAGATCATGTCTGGGAAAATATTTCTAAATTATCAACTGCTTTTCTAACTAAAAAGAATACGCTCTTTCTCTGGAATTATGCCAGAGGTCTTAAAACTCTAAGATACCTAAAAAGTGAAATCAGCCTGCTTCCTTGTCCTTGGAGACTTGGATTTTCTACAAGTAACTTATAAAATTAGCACTCCACTGAAAGCGAAACCTGATTTAAGGACTATCCTATCGGCCTTTAGAACCCCCTTAGAGGTGATGGGTATTTCCTCTTTCTAATACCATGAACAAAATGCACTCCCAGAAATCACTTCAGTGTCGCTCTCACATCTCAAGTCTGCAACTTTCTTTTTCTTTTGATTCAGATTTTACTATCTCCAATTCCCTGCTAATGAATTCTTTTCTCCTACCCACAGGCTTAGTAGTACTATTGTATTTATTGCTATTCCTTCACAGGTGATATTCTGAGCCTTCCAAATATGAGTATTTCATTGAAAAGAACCACTCTATTGTAATTTCATGACAATGGTTGACACCTGAAAGATCAAATTCCACTAGAAAATCTGAATCATAAATATGACCTCAAAATTAACTTCAGAAAACATACTCCCTAATGCTTTACCAGAGTTTTAATAGCACATGCCTTTTCTAAAGTGAAACATTTGGTAAGCATCATATATCAAATAGATTTAATAAAAAAAAAAGCTACGGTGGAGGAGGAGTAGCTATAATGTCAGCCTTCTTGTTTCTTTACAGATACTAAAGAACTACATGAAAAGTACTCTGAGTCTAATACTCCTTCTATAGTGCTTCAAACCCTTATACAATAACCACTCATCAGTCCTTTAGTCTTTTAACATTTCCAGGGATGACCATCCTCCCAAGCAAGGCCATCTTATTTTTTGACAGCTTTAATTGTTTATTTAGAAAGTTTATTTTTGCTGGTCCTAATGGCACACACCTGTAATCCCAGCTACTCAGACAGTTAACGCAGTAGGACATCAAATGTGAGGCCTTCCTGTACCACTTTAGTAAGACTCTGTCTCATAATTAAAATACAGTGTAGAGAATATAGCTCAGTGGTAGATCACTTGTCGAGTACACATAAGGTCCTGGTTTTGATTCCCACTACTAAAAGAGAAAAAAAAAAGAAAAAGATTTACTCTTCTACTTTGATGATTTCCTTGTTAATTCTATTTGTTGTTCCTAGAAAAGAGATAGACTGTACTCTGTTACATTTGAGTCAATGATTGTATTCCTCTGCAAATGTTTATTTTTAATAAACTGAGCACCCTTGATTTTTTTTTCAACTTTCTCATAATGTGAGAATATTTGGCCTAGTCTTGTTATTTGGGCTTGCTTCAATTTGTTGGCATCAGATTTTATTAGTATGCCCAGAACCGTAAACACTAATTCCTATACTGACTGTAACAATCAAATCTCTCATGTTGAACATTGTACCTCTGTTAATGTGACCTTTGTTTGCACTTGATTTCAGCAAGATCCATGGATCTTAGTCAATTCCAATATCATTCTTTAGTATACTACTGCATAAACATTTTTATGGTTTGTTGTGGTCATTTTCCTTTGCTGTGATTCATAAAAGTCAGCCACATCGTTCTTTTAGAAAGATTTCCAGGTTCTCGTCTTTTGTAAGACTTGGTTGTAGAATTTCATAAATTAATGTCCATATATTTGTTCACTTTTTATTCTATCCATCACAGACACTCTCTGCTAAATAACTTCTGTAGATCTATATTAATATGAATTTTATTAGAAAAAAATTGGTGACTACTGTAAATCCAAGCTATGTAATCATGACTACTCATTTCTATCTGACATGAACCTTCTTACCACAGAAATTTTAAGGTTTTAAGAGGATTCATTAGAAGCTTAAAAGCATAGAAAAGATGCTGAATTGATTTGGTTATACTCCAGTGGTTCTATGAGTCTGTAATTTCAGAGGTTTTTCTTTTCTATTAAGCAAATGAATTTTTAAGCCTTAGGAGATTAGTTTAAATTTTCATTCTTCTCTAAGAGTTTTCTCAACTTTGTGGGTTTCAGTCAGATATTTTGCCTTCCTTGAACATATTTTCATGTGGTTTTATAATATTTATTCAACATTATTTTCCATTAGTTTTCTAATTTTAATTGTTGATAACCATTCAGTGTGTAGCTACTACATGGTGCAAAACTGATTTATCCATATGGTCTCTGAGAAGACCATGACCCATTTTACTGACTCAATGGTCAGCCTTGGTATTCACGGCAGGTTTTCTGAATATTTCTGATGAAGTCTTTAAGCGCAGGTAATTCTGAAAACACATTACCATTCAGTAAGACTTATACAGGATAGTAAGCCCAACATGGCAAAAGGTTTCTTAAAAATTCCATAAACATTAAGCATATTTATGTCATAGCATTAAGTTTGGTCAGTTTGAAACTTACTGTATTGTAGTATAAGAGGCATTTTGTTTGCTTCTGTTTACTTTCCCAGGAGTAAATGCGTTTTGGTTAACCGCAATGGCAAACTTAGTCAAGACATTTATGTCAACAAATCCTACTGCTTAACAAAGTCACATTCTTAGTTTCTAGGACAGCAGACTGGCTTCTAAGTAATAAGGTGTTTATAAGGCGTGCTGTAAATCTGGGACTATAAACATGTCTAATTTTCTGTTAAACCTGCTGCTGTGCATGAGGTACAATAAGCTCTCTTTTCAGTTTTATAGTGGCCAGTATGTTGGCGTCCCAGTCTTGATCACTGTTGATTCTACTGTTCCCAAAGCCTCCTGCCAAGCTCTTGACCCAAGTCACGCTCCTTGGTGATGTCATAATGCTGCTAAGAACTTACTCATTCACTGTACCTGCAGGGATGCCCCAAGAGTTACATGCCTTTCCTGTTAGTCACTCTCTCTCTTCGGAGAATAGCACCTTGAGGAAAGCAGGGCCCCTCCTTCCCTCATTTCAAAGGTAACACATTTTTACGTCTTTCATAATGAGCTTATAGATGTAGCAAAATGATTAACTTTATGGAAATTGTGTTTAACATGACTTTTTCTCAAAAGTTAACAGTAGTAATTTTGTTGCTTTAATAAAAAACAAGATTTTTCTCTTCATTCATTAGCAAAAGGTATTTTTAATTCAATACACATTTATGAAACAATACCTACTATTATTACTATGGTTACTAACGGCAGCCATCTGAATGGAAATAGGAGAAACTGCTCATAGATTTGAATAGATAGATATAGATAGATAGATAGATAGATCTGAATATATATTATATATATATATATATATATAAAGTGGGAATCAAACTCAGGACCTTGTACTTGCCAGGCACTGAGCTATATTCCTGACCCTAGATTTGACCCTAGATTTGAATATTTAAACACATGATGTCAGATACATCATCTTAGAAAAATCTGATCAATTTTAAGTTCTGCCCTTTTCACATAAGTATTAGGTACTTACCTAGATTTATGTTGCATCTTGCCTTACTTTTTAAAAATTTTTTTCATCTTGCCTTACTTTACACTTCACTTTTGCAACCAAAGTGCTGATAGAATAATGTTCCAGAGAATGGCATTAAAAACTAATTTGACTTAACATTTCAAACACTTCATTTAGTAGCACTACAATGTACATTGTTTTTAAATATACACAGAACATTTCCCAACATTTGCCAAAATAGACCATACTCTAGGCCATAAAACACAAGTCTTGATAATTTTAGAAGGATTAAAATCATACAAAGTATGCATTGTGACCACAATGGAAGTAAATTAAAAATTAGAAATCAATATGAGAAAAAGATTTAGAAAATTTCTTAATATTGTTAAGTAAATAATACTATTCTTTGAAAATAAGGACCACTGAGAGTTATTAAAACATCTATTTAAAAAATTTATAACACCAAATGCCTATAATAGAATATAAGAAAAATCTCAATAACCTCGGCTTCCACCTTAAGAAACTAGAAAAAGAAGAGCACACTAAAGTTAAACACAAAGGAAGAAAATAACAAAAATTAGAGTATAAATGAATTAAGTGAGAAACAACAGTTAATATCAATGAAATCTAAAACTTTGAAAACACCTGTAAAATTGACACAACCCTAGCCAAACTGATCTGGAGAAAAAGAAGCACAAATTAGCAGGAGAAAAATTTTGTCTTTAAATTAGGTAAAGATTTTGGAGATACAGTCAAGTAATGCTCAGTTATTAGTTTTATTGTTTGATCTAAAATGTTCAAAAGGCTCATCTGTTCACAATTGGGACTTTTCAAAAAGTAATTGGATCAGATAGTACTGACCCTATTGACAGATTACCCCATTGCTGATTTCATAGCTGACTGGGCTGTTACAAGCTGGGGCCTCATTGTAGGAAAAAGACCACTATAGGCTGCCCATGAAGATTGCATCTTCTCTCTGGCTGTCTCCTTCACTCTCTGCTTCCTGGCTGCCATGATGCTTCTGCCTCAGGGCCAGACGAATTTGAACTGAAACCTCAAGCATGAACCAAAAGAAACTTCTCCTTCTTTGAGTTTTGTGTGTCAGCCATTTTGACCCAGCAACAAAAACCTTACCAATAAATGTATCGAACAACTGCCTTATAAAATTTTTCATTGGAAATACATCATTAAACATTTTTCATAATAAACTGGAATATCATATGCACACCAGTTGGAGAAACATTGCTATGAGCAAAGTGTGATTTTGAGCAAAAGTCCCTAAGACCAAATAAAATGGACAGATAAGAATACCACTGGCAATCTAGATTCAAAGCTCCCTTCTTTAGGATGCTACGAAGGAATTAGGTAATCTCTGTTCATCAAAATCATTTTGTAATGAACACTGATTGCCTAAAGCTTTGTCTCATATACCACAGCTTTGACCTACAGCCCCACACATGGAAAAGAGTTCCTCCAAAACCTTAGCCATTATGATTTTTCCTAATGCAGTTTCTATTTGTTGGAATAAAAATCCCAAAAGACAAAACATTTTAGACACTCTAAAAATCTCATTAAAACTCCTCACAGGAACAAGTTATACCACTTATCACCACAACTAGTTGTAGTTCCTTTTGGCCGTCAACTGCTTTCAAAGCAGACAGGTAATATTTCCGATCATGTCTGACAACAAGCACTATGGTGGTGCCCATTTCACTTCCGCATGTTGGTCTTTCCCATCACCGTGAATAACATAATCTTTGCTTTTCTCCAGTAAGTTAAATTAGCTTCAAATGTTGCTAGAAGAAGCTCTTCAGGTTTGAAAGAAGTATTTTGATTTTAGTATTTTGATTTTGTATTTTGATTTTGATGCTGGACACCCCTCACTGTGCACACTCTATCAGAACAAAAGAGTGGAGAATATGCAGAAGCCCAGTGAGGCCACATGAACCACTGAACATTTTATAGTGACTCCTCGTTCTTCAAAGGAACATAGATGCAGTTCTCTCCCCCTTGGTTTTACAGTATCTGCTCTCCTTTCTCTCACTCCGGGAATTTTCTGTTCCTTTCAACAGATCTCGGTGATCCTACAAACACTGTTAGACTTTAATATGTTTAATTAAAAACCCAAGAGTAAAATGCCTTTTAACCAGAGTATATGAATCCTATCTTCGTATCTTCCAAATACTTTTAAACAATATAATTTTACTCCATTAATTTGCAAATTTTCCCTCAAAGCTTAAGATGTTTCCTCCAGTTTGCCTCTAGCCTGTCTTTTTAATTTATTTATTTTTGTTATTGTTGTCATCATTTTATTTTGCTTTCTACTTCATACATTTAAATGTTATTTGACAGTAGGGATTATGTGCCTGTTATTGTTACTATTGTTGTTGTTTTACTTATAAAAGTATTTTTTCTTCTTCTAATTGATTGCTTGTGGTATATTCATGACTTGGAAATCAGTATATTAGCATTATTACAACTGAACATAAAATTAAATTGACCCCAATTACATTTTAGAAGGTTTCTTTGGTGGGATTAGAGGCTTGAATTTGTACTGCTAAAATCTGCTTCAGTATCTAACAAGCTTTTCTGCTTCCTTTCATGCCTTGTTAGCAGTAGCTAAAGTTAAAGATGGTAGACAAGTGGGTCATAGAATTGCTCAGGGAGCACAACAGGCATAACTACCAGGCCCAGCACTAGGTATGGAGAGAGAAAAGTCCGACAGGGGAAAGCATTAAGCAATGCCACCTCCCTCATTATTTTATTAGAAATAACTCTAGATATAAGCATGCTTATTTATAATCACTTTGAAAAATTTTATGAAAAAGTTATATGTCATACCTATAGGTCTTCTTAGGAAAAAAAAACCCCACTTCTCCCTGCTCAGCATTTTCCTGAATCTTTATTTAGTCTGCTAAATTCATTCAGGTATAATTTAAAACCAGAAATACTTCAAGATATAGATTGCCTTAAGAGGGCTGAGTACCTTATTGAAAAGTCACTGAGACAATTCAGTACTTCACCTTCTATGTGAGGCATATTTTTATGCTTCTTTAAATAAATAGAAAACACTGCTTAGCAGAGACTGACCAGATATTCTCCAAACTTGTTTAGTCTTCCTGGACATTTAGCTAAATTACATTTCCCAGACACTTTACATTGTATACTCCACAGCCAATTATTGCATATAGAATGAATAGAAATGTAAAACAAAACAAAAAAAATGTAGTTTTGCCATATTTATTTTCTCTTCTCTCCATCTGCTGACTGCATGACACCTAGTGTTTTTACTCAGTACATAGTTTTAGATATTTTAAACAAATGAAAGTTAAGGCAGGAATTGAGTTGTACAGGTGAGGAAAGAAGTGAGAAGCTAAACAGAAGTGAGTCAACCAACTGAAACTTGATTAGCAACAGCAAGAACAGTCTGTTCAACTTTTTCTTCCATTGGCGGTAAAAGGGAATGAAGTAGTGTTATTGGAACTCAGCAGCCACGCAACCAGGGCCCTCTGGCAGAAGTCTTGGGGTAGGGAGGGTTTGCACCAAAGGAGCTGGGACCGAGCAGCTGAGCCATGGAAGAGATGCAGCTCATGCTGGGAGATGCTGTTTGAGACCAAGAGCTGTGAGTGAGTGGGGACATGGGGAGCAAAGATGTGTGATTTCCTTTACCTCCTTACCTACCGTCCTCTAAGCTCCCATTATAACTCTCATTGGTTAAATGTATCTGGAAGCCAATTTGCAAGACATCCTTGGGAAATGTAGTTCTCTGTGATGCAAAACAGAGCCAGAGAAGGATGAGACATGAATCTAAGAGAAAATAAGCACATGACTGACCCACTTAGTATTACAGATAAATGTCCTGCCCTTTATAGGTTTTATCTGCAGAACACTGTTAGTTAATGTTCTATATTCATCATAGGTAGTTTGCAAAGGTGAAATTACGGATTCTTCATGTCACATGATGGAAGGACAGATGAGAGATGATGATGACAGAGATAATGACACTGTTGACAACAAAGATGATAATAATGATGATGATGAGAGATAATAGATAGAAGATAGGTGGATTAATAGGTAGAAATAGATACTACTTACAACAATTTAGTTATAAACAGTATTTCCATGACTGACCTGATCCAAAGATTGAATAATACAAAATGTTAGAGATCATAAGTCCTTTTAAACAGGGAGCGGCTCTGGAGAGAGTGGCACACTGCCCCAAAAACATCTCTCTAACTTGGCCCAGTCACTCAAATACAATGGCATGGCACTATCCTAAGTAGACACCACCTAATGAATTTATCAAATAAGGTTCACTTCAAAAGCTATTGAAGTAAGCTGATTCTGCAATGAATAAAACTTACAGTGACAATCAGGAAACTCATGTTGGTAACAATTGCTGACTGCCCAATGTAAGCTTTCTTCACTGTAAAGTTAAGTGATGCTAATCATAAAGGTTTCTTTCTTAAATTTTTAACCTATCATCTACTGTTTCTACACAAATGAAGGCTCTACCATGGAGAGTCTTTCCAAACTGAGGTATACATGAGTGAATAACAACATACTTATTTCATGTGAACCCTTATCATATACAAGGAGAAGAGCATGTTTGAAATAGATCCACCTGCATCTTATCTGGACCTGGCACAAAAGACACATTCATAAAACATAACTAACTCCTCTACTGAAAACTGGAGGTGATAATTCAAAAAAAACCCTGACAAATGTCAGTTTGTTACACAGAAATTAGAACTGAAAAATAAGAACAATCTTTAAATAGCTCTTTAGGTTTTTTTAAAGGTTGCTTCACAGCCAAGAGAAGTTTGAGGAGACATGATGATTAACGCAATGTGCAATCCTGAGTATTGTCTTAAAACAGAATAAAAAGAATATTAGAGAAAAACTAAAATAATCAAAGTCAAGTACAGACTTCAGTTAACAATAATATATCAATACTGGCTCATGAAAGGTAACAACTATGCCTTATTAATATCAGAAGTTATTTATAGATGAAATTGGGCACTGGTGTATGAAAATTCTGTACTAATGTGACAATTTTTCTGTAAGTCTAAAGCAATTCTAAAAACAAATCATGTTTTTTTTAAATGAACTACATTTAATGTAGGGGTAAATCCTGACCTCTTGATTGTCAATAGGTGGGAGTTTTTGTATCATGGACACCTTTGGCAATCTGGGGAAGTATAGCTGAGTATAAGATATAAGATTATAAAGAAAATGAAGTTTATTGACTAAAATGTTCATATCATACAGGCAATAACTGTACATGATATATACCATCTAGCTACTATGATTTTGAAACTTAAGTACAAACCTTCTGAAATAGGGTAAAAAATATTTTATTTGTATTAGTGACAAGTCACAAATACTGCTAATTTTACTGTGGTTTGTTGACTACAGTGACATTATAAGCAAAAGTTAAATTTCAATTAGAAGTTGTGAAAAAAAATGTGGGAGCTTTTTCCATTCCAGTTTATAGGGTACACACTCTTCTACATCTCCTGCATTTTACCCATAGTCCAAGAATCAGAATCCCTAGGCTAAAGGAAATATTTGCTCTTGCACCTTCTCTAAGGATAGTAACTATTGAGGATCTATAGAATATCCTTAGGCTTGTATTTGGATATAAAACAAATTTTTAGGAAAACTCTGTACTCTAGTATGTCCCCCTTATACCTTTTGCTTATCATTTCCTCGTTAGTCCTTGGTAGGTTGTTGCTGAATCTGACTTTTCATCACTTTTTTGTTGTTGTTATTTTATGTTTATTTCCTGCTCTAACTATTCAACTAATAAGGTCCACACATCTGTGGAGGTGCTTTATACAGCAGTAATTTTCCTAAATTGCCCTAACCCCTACACATATTTTTCTTGAGAAATTAATAAAATCAAATCACATTCAAATCATATTTCTGAATAATTTACTTGTATAAATACTATTAATCTGCAATTGGTTTATACCTTATCAGTTATAGATACTTAAATATTTTCTTAAGATGTAGCTTTCAAAATTTCTACTGTACCATCCTTTAAACAAGTCTTTAGGAAAGAGAAAATCCATGGTATCTAAACTATACCATCCAAAAAAATGTGTAGTATCCTGTCCAGAAATGGTTGCTGACTAGTAGCTTGGCAGTGCCAAGTAAAATTTTGTAGGTAAGCACTCAGAGGTATTCCCTTAACGGCTTTCTACGTCTTTACACAAACTTACCTGTTGATGGTATCTGTCAGTGCCTCCCTCCCAGTAGGGCAGTGCTGGCCCCACAAATCAGAATTTCTATTTACTGAGAACAGAGCCTGGCAATCCTTCAACCACAAGTAATCTGAAAACATTTACCTGCCTAAACCAATCTTCCCCTTGACACACTAGCTGGGTGTTGCCCAATTTGGAAACATCTCAGTGTGTTTTGTTCCTGAAAAATGTAATTAATCTACAATGATTAAAGTTGACAAGATGTCTTCAAGCCATATATTACCTTATTTTATTATGAGCAGCTACTTGTGACCAACTCATTAACACAAAATCTAAAATAGACTAAAATGAATTCATAGAAGCTGGTCGACTTGAATCTGTTTGATTTTGACCAGATACTTCTGGCTAATTACTAAGTCTTGGTAAACTGTCGTGTTAAAATAAAGACATGTGGATTCATAAGTACAGAGGCTTTTGACTTTTTTTCTCCTCTGGCAGAATTATGCCTGGGCTTGCTGAGTGTCAGTGTACTTAGAGAAACTCACTGTTCACATGCCTTTGTTCTGAAATATAAAAATAACCTCCCTGAGTGGATTTTTTTACTATTCTATAATGCAGTGCTAAGGGCTTAGTAAAAGAATATTGCATTAGTCAAATCAAGTTCTCATTAGTTCTTCTTGGCAAGTTTCATGCCAGTGGCAAAAGCTTCCCTCCTTATCACCTTTTCCCTCATGGTTGCAGCCATGCATGCAAAGCAAAGAAGAAAAATGAAATGAGTCTAGCTAATTTTAATTCCTAGCCCCAAAACAATGCGCTATTTCTCTTCTCCTAAAAGTAGTATGAAAGGACTGGACTTGCCAGTTTTCATGTGATTATCATTATCTGTGCTCACTGACTGGAGCCAAAAGAAGGATTTGCAAGAACAGAGACTTGCTGTAGGAAGAGAGCCAGAGGGTAGAGCAGGAGCCAAGCTCTGGGACAGAAACATCAAAGACAGACTGCAAATCCCTCTCACCTCTGAGGGCATCAGAGCCCCTCACCAAACACAGTGGTGATGGGTGTAAATGTTTGATATTTATTATTTTCTTCTTCTGTCTATATAGGAAAAAAATTAACAATAAACTTTTTTCATTTGAACTGCTTTACGGTTTGCAATTATCTTAGGTCTATGAGTCCTTGTCTATTTGACCTGACTAGTCAAATTGTGATGAAATCTCCAGAGATGCTTACTTTGAAATTTTCTAGGTTAAAAATATTTTTTAAATCACTATTCTTTAATATTACTTCATTTTATTAAAAATAAAGGGACATTTTATTCCCCAAAAGGTACAGAAAGACATAATCCAGGAACAAAGAAACATTGTTTTAGTTTGCTGACTTGTAAACTAACTAACTACCCAAGTGCCAAGTTTATGCCTGCTGTCCCATTTTTAGTCAGCTGTGACAAAAAAACCTGACCTAAACAACTTAAAAAGAGAGATTTATTTTGGGTCTCAGTTTCAGAGGTTCATGGTCAGCTGTGGAAAGGAGGACATTATGGCAGGCTGCACATGTTGGAGCAAAGCTGTCCACGGCAGCCAGGAAGCAGAGAGAAGGAGAGGAAGGGGGAGATATCCCAACAGATCCTTTATAGGGATGACCCAGTGACCTTCCCATGAGCCCTACCTCCCACAGGCTGGCAACCAAGGGCTTTTAAATATGACACTGAGGGGAACACTCTGGATTCAAACTATTCTTTTATTTTAAAGAGAATGAAATAAAACAAAACAAAGCATATCAATAAAACAATGCACACAACACCGGATTTCAAATCAAGACAACAGGAAATCAACAGTGGCTACCATAATGCCTCTTGTTTTCTTCAAAATAGCTATCCATATCTTCACATACAATGAATTTCTTGATGAGTAATGATATTGGACATCATTTTGTGTGCTTATTGGCCATTTGTATATATTCTCTGGAAAGTGTCTATTTAGATCATTTGCCCATTTTAAAATCAGATTATTCAGTTTAACTTCTAACCTTTTTTTTTTGACACAATGCTGGGGAACAAACCCAGGTCTTGTACAAATGAAACAAGCTCTCTGACACTGAACTCCACATTTTATGGCTTTATAATTAACAGTAGCAACTACTTTCAATTTTTAAATGTCCAGTTTGAATAATAGATTGCATGATAACCTTACCTACGTGAGTACCACCAGGATGGGTAGACAGACTTAGGAACATATATTATTAGCTATGCTGTTGCCATTTTCACTATTCAGAGGCCTTCAGAATTGCTAAATAAGATGGCAAAGTATATGTAATTAATTTTCCTTATGAAAGCAGGGCTCTCAGCACATGTCTATTTAAGTTTAGTTCCTGCTTTATATGTATAAAGTTCCTGATTTAAAATTCAGTTCAAAGCAAACCCACTGATTACACTTTAATACAACTCTATTCTAGTCCCTTAAAGCTGGACTCTTTCTTCCTGAGTAAAGCACGAACACATTTACCATCACTCCAATAACCAGCTTTTCCTTGGAGTACATGGTATTTAGTGTACAGCCCAGCAAGCAATAGGCTTCATTCCTGGAAAGAAGGAAAAAAACTCAAAAAGTAAAGCATTGCATTTTATTTTTTTCCTAGGTATGCCAAAATTAAAATGCAAATTTCTCCTTGGGAAGGAGGATGTAGAAATATCACTTTTTTTCAATACTAAGGCCTTTAAGGCCACAAGCAGTGAAGCAAAGATTAAAATAAAACCTGAACACAGTCTTTTATCTGTCTATGCATTTCCATCTTTGAGAAGCCAGCAGAGTCTGGCTGAGTATTTTGAAACCCTGATTATTATACCTTGCATGTGGTAGAATCTCTCTACTTACCCAGACACACTAGGCTTCTGCTCACAGTACATGTTTGTTTAACACAAGTCCAGTCTTATATTTGCAATATTTCCCTACCCTGAGCACTTCTAACCAAGGACCCTGAAGTTGCTATTCTAGTGAACATCTTACCTTGTTATAAGATGCTACTCTGAGAGTCACTGGCCTCTGACAGACCACTAAGAAAAACAGACAGTTTGGGGCCCTGAGAGAATTTAATGTTAGTCTGGGAATCAGAATACCTTGATGCTATCCCAGTTTGCTCATGTCTAGCTGGGTGAATTCGGTGACATCAAGTGGCAGGATGCACAGCCATCAGCAAAATGGATATGAGGTGATGCATTTTCGCTCTGCTGCTTATTAATGTGTTATCTCACACTAGTTACTTAACCACTTTGTATCTCAATCTCCTCATCTCTAAAGTAAATAATGACAGTAGTCTCTATCTCATAACATTACATGAGACATGGAATTTTAGGCATATGGCATGTGAAGAGGAGTCTGGCACAAACAGTAAGAGCAAAGAGCCAGCATCAAATTCTGAAATCTTTCGAGGAATCTTTTCTACTTTGGCACTCCTTGTTGTCCCCCACCTTGCCTGGTAGATGTGTATACTTCTCTTGGGCTTTACTTGTACCAAAATCACACTGTTTAGCACTTATATGATGTTTTCAAAAGAAAGTCTTCAACAGAATGTGACTCATGTTTGAGAACATGAGTTTGGGAGCCAGGAGCAGAATGTTATGCTTTGGCTTTGGAGTGTTCCCCTAAAGGCTAAGATACTGAAGGGTTGACCTCCAGTACGGCAATGTGGAGAGGTGGAGCTTTTGAGAAGTGATTGGATTTGAGGGCTTTCAATCAATGGTCTGAAGATCTGATGGCTTTGCAGCTTTCCACCATTATTGGAAAGTGGTAGAAAGCTTAGGAGGTGAGGCCTAGTCAGAGGAAATTGGTCACCCTCCACTTCAGGGCTACCACGAGGTGAACAGCTTTGTTCTTTCACACCTTCTCTGCCTTGATACCCTCCCTCACTACGGGCCCCAAAACAGAGGAGCCAAGGAAAACTGGACTAAAACCCCTGATACCAGGAACCAAAACAAGTCCTTCCTCCTCTAAGTTGATTTTTTTCAGATATTGTCACAGTGATGAAGAGCTGACCAACATAGTGACATTCTTAGTAACTAGCTAAGCTTGGCACATGCTAGAAGCTGAATCAATATGTTTGAATACATGAATAAATCTATGACATTAAGGATTAGGCTGAATAATTCACTGTGGTCAGAAAAACCACACTAAGATAAGTCAAATGGCTGAGGTTGTGCCAAGTATAGTCACTCCAGATACCCACAGACATGGCCGCAGCTTAAAGAAGAGCTATATTCTCCATGAGGTTCTTTCTGTAACAGTAATGTGGAGCAGGGGCTTTACAAATTTAAAAAAAAAAGAGGACAAAATATTGTTTTAAAACTCTTGAATCAAAATCTTAAACTAACAGATAAAAAGCAAACCAACTCCCACTGAGGTAATCTGTAAGGCATAACCTTTTCTCTTCATGTGATTTCCCAAGGGAGGCCTCTCTGGGAAATACTTACAAGTTAATGATCAGAGTAGGATTTTCATTACAACACTTAGCACAGTCCATGGGGTTTTGAAAAGGACATCTCAGCCACAGGGAGTGGGGATGAGGAGGCCCAAGAGTTGTCATCAGGTCTCCATGACTACTTTACCTGCCACCCTACTGTCCTTCAGGCCTGCCTCACATTGCCTGCTGATCCTCAATAAAGTTTTAACTTGTAAAATGGAGTCAATGGCTTACAAAACATTCGACACTACTACCCTAAAGAGATAGAACAACACTTACATTACTGTCATTGGAAAACTCACATGAATGCCCGTGACCTAGATATTTCTTCGCACAGGATACTCTGACTCAAGTAGAGAAATCATGTGATACAATGAAAAGTCCAGGAATCAGAAGAGTCTCAGAATGCAGGTCAGTTCTAAGAAAAGTTTTAGCCAGCTTCAGGAAGTCCTTGAGTCAAAATCACCTATCCCAGGAGTCCTACATCTTCCCAAAATGGGTTCCCTTATCATTCCTGATGTATAAAGACAGGACTGGATACAACCAATGGAGAAGTGAGGCCTTGATGAACATCTGGAGGGGCATATCTGGATCTTCTGTCAGTCATACTTCTGCTGCAAGAGTCAGAGGACACACTTACGTGCAAAAACAAACCATCTCCTGATATTTCTTCCTAGACAAATTATACTTTCAAGTGATCGTCCCTGAAACTTAGAATATAAAATGATAAAATTTAAAAACCAGAAATTTTTAAAAACCATAAAAAAGAACTATAATGTTTTTCATAAACTGCTATGACTTGTATTAAATGTTCCCAAAAGCCATGTGTTAAGACTTGGCCCCCAGCTGATAGCACTACTGAGATCTGATGAAATCTTTCATGAAGTGTGGCTTACAGGAGGCAGTTCAGTCATTGGGGACATGTCACTGAGAGAGGCATTATGACCTTGGAGTCTTCCTATTTCTTTCTTTGCTTCCTGGTTGCCATAAGGTGAGTAGCTTTACACTTGTTCCTCACCATGGTGTTCTGTCTCACTGCAAGACCAAAAGCAATTAATCCAACTTACTGTGGACTAAAACATCTGAAATCATGAGCTGAAATAAGCCTTTCCTCCTTTAAGTTGATTATCTCAAATATTTTTTCACAATGACAGAAAACCAACACACGAGGAGACATCATCAGCTCCTCACAAAGCGAGCAGCAGGCTCTGTGCCTCTCAACGCAGCTACATCAAGCCATCTCTTGGTTGTTTCTGATGTTCAACTAACAGCTGGAAAAATAAGGTTCCTAAATACAGATTATCAGGGTATTTGACAAAGAGGCTAAACGTGTTCACTGGAGGAAGGATAGCTCTTCAATAAATGGTGTTGGAAAAATTGGCTCTCCACATGCAGAAGACTGAAACTAGGTCTATGCCTATCACCAGGCACAAAACTAAAGTCTAAGTGGATCAAACACCGAAGCATTAAAAAAAACACTAAATCTACTAAAAGATAAGGTAGATAGAAGTCTTGGAGACATAGGCGTAGGTAGAGAATTCATGAACAAAACACAAACTGCACAGGAAACACGTCAGAGAATTGACAACTAGGATTTCATATTATTGAAAAGTTTCTGCACTTCAAAAGAAATCACCAACAGAGTGAAAAGAAAACCCACAGAATGGGAAAGAATTTTAGCCAATAATTCCTCAGACAAAGGACTTATATCAAAAACATATAAAGAATTGAAAAACATCAAGCCTCCCAAATTCAAAGACCCTCTCCAAAAATGGGCATCTGAGATGAACACACAGTTTTCAGATGAAGATATACAAATGGCAAATAAATACATGAAAAAATGTTCACCACCACTGGTCATTCAAGAAATGCAAATTAAATCAACACTGAGGTATCATCTCACTCTGGAAAGAATAGCTGCCATCAAGAAATCAACTGATAACAAATGCTGGCGAGGCTGCGGATAAAAGGAACACTGCTTCACTGTTGGTGGGAGTTCAGACTGGTGCAACCACTATGGAAATCAATATGGAAAATTCTCAGAAGACCAGGATTGGAAGCTCCATTCAACCCAGTTATT
Organism: Dolichotis patagonum; assembly: GCA_004027295.1. NCBI lineage: Eukaryota > Metazoa > Chordata > Mammalia > Rodentia > Caviidae > Dolichotis > Dolichotis patagonum. Next base: position 108,760 of record PVJX010001272.1, read on the forward strand.
CACCTCCTGGGTATTTTCCAAGAAAAACTGAAAAGTCTGTATCACAGTAATATACGTGCACCCATGTTTATAGCAGCACAATTTGTAATAGCTAAATCTTGGAAACAACCAAGATGCCCATTAACTGCAGAGTGGATGAAAAAGGTGTGGTATTTTTATACAATGGAATATTACTCAGTTATGAAAATGGATGATCTTGAGGCCTTCATAGGGAAATGGAAACAACTTGAGACTACCTTCATTAGTGAAATAAGTAAGAATCATATTTATAAATATCACATTGTGTCTCTAGTGTAAAAAGTAATAAGAACTGTAGGGGTAATAAAACCCAAAATGTATAATTGCTACTGTAAAAAAGAGAGGGAAAGAAAGTGCTCTAAAGGATATAACTGCATGTATGTTTAAATATGTAAGATAGATGACCATATTACTGTTTTTGTTAGACCATTGAGCTGAACTGTTAACAATCTCACTGTGTGAATGTCTACTTTGTATGCTTTGGTTTTGTAACTTAACAACTGTTTCCAATATGACAGTATGTAATTTATCAAGTAGTGATTTCTTAGGTTTTTTTGTTCTTTTCTTTTTTTCCGTTGGAATTCTGTATTGTTGCTGCCCTTTTTTCTTTTTTGTTGTGTTGGTTTTTTTCTCTCTCTCCTTTTAAATAAAATATTTTTAAAAAGACAGACTATCAGGGAACAGTCATTTTCCATTCTACCTTCACTGTTCCCCTTACGCTTCCATGAAATGCCAACTTTATTTTCCCCCAGCTCTGATGATAGGGACATTTTTAGTTCACTGTGAAACAGTGAATAATAACATTAGTAGATAAAACCAACAATAATTTGAGTAATACAATTGGAATGATCAAGCCTATTATTAGTAATGAGCACATTCATAAAAGGTTCATTAAGCTAGAAAATCAATTACCATGTATCTCCTGGAAGAAAACTGATCAGTAAAGACAGTGACAAATATTTCATTTTTCATAGAAGAGAAAGATCTCTAACTAATCCAATACTGTACAAAAGAGCAGATGATGAGGAACTTTCAATAGAGATCCTGAAAGACCAGGTGGGCAATGAAGGTACTGAATCCCAGAGATGGAATGGCTAGTGTGACTAGGAAACGTAACAACAGAAGAGAGAAATGTTCAGAAGACACATTTTGCATGGTGTGTAACCTTACAAGGGGATCTCTTAATGTTCTTTGAAAGTTAATTAGAAGCATGAGCTCACACATGGAATAGGCGCTGGGTGCCCAGAGCACCCAAGAGTATTTTCTCTGCCTTTGTTTATGGGTAGGAACTTAAGAATCACAAGACCAGGAATTAATTATCCCCTTGAAGGCAGCTTCCTGGGTCTCTCTCCAACTCTTTAGTATTTTCCCGCAAGTCAATATGAGTTGGCAGAGAGAGGGAGATGAATTAATTCCAAATATAGAATTATTTTTTCCTATCACTCAAACATAGTACATCCTGTTTTATAAATGAGTCCAGGAAAATTGGAATGGATGCCTCTTGCAAATCTAAGAGAAAAAAAAATAAAGTTCAACAAGAACCGTATAGAATGAAAAAGCAATCTTTTTTGGAATGTCAGGTTATCTGTGGCAGTATCTTTGCTGCATCAAACAAATGGTCAGATGAAGAGAGACAAACTAAATCAGTTGTTCATAAATTTACTTATGCTATATATTGCCTGTGTTGCCTATTGCTTCTTTGAGATGTTGAATGCCATAGAAGATTGATAGTTCTGCAGTGAGATTATATTTCTCAAGTCTTCTTGCATTAGTTCTTCCAGAGTACCCACTTAAGACACTGCCATTTTAGCAATATCAAGTAGGTATACCTTAAGGAGTATTAAATTACTGACTTTGGACTGAACTAATATATATATATATATATATATATATATAAAACACCCTTGAAAGAAGATGCACTAGTGCAGTTTGGGGCCTTTTTGAGCTGCAATTGATATAACACACACACACACACACACACACACACCCTTCAGTCAAGTATCTCACAACATAATACCTTTACTACATATATCACACTCTAATCTTTTCTGTTTTTTTTAATGTCGGTCTTGGCTGTAAAATTGACCTCTTGATCCACTGTGTCATGACCTACCATTTGAAACAATGTTCTAAGAGACTGTGTACTAAATATCTGCATTAGGGTTTGTGTTTTAATGTTGATTTTCCATGAGACATTACTCTGCAAGAATTTTTGAGCAGACAGTAGTTCCATCTGCTGCAAAATAGAAAAACCAAGGCAGGGTAAAAACAATGCCAGGTGAGGTCCATTCAGTTAAAGAAGCCAACACAATAATTTTAAAAGTAGAGATATACTGTTCAAACCTCTTAAAACAGTAAATGTTAGAAATTTATGTCTTCTATATGCTCAGGAATTAATAAAATGATTAGGGAGCACTTCAATTAAATGAATAAAATCATTTTCAAAAGGATGTAAGAAATGAGGTCAATGTCAGTCTTTAAAATTATTATTATCATTGCTAAGATTTTTAAAACAAAACTCAATCACTAGAAAAATGTACAATTTCTTTGACTTTTTTCCAAAAGTAATTTACATTAAGTAATTTATACTCTATGACATTGCTTTGTACTTGGAGTTTGGGTTATTTGTAGTAGGGACATAATAAAGTATAACAGATCTGGTTAGTCTGTATGTATGTATGCATGTATGTATACATACACTTTGCTACATTTCAAAGAAATTGTATTAAATTAAAATCAATTACTGAGTTTTCAGCATAAAACATGTACATTTAATAAAAGCCCATGTAATAATATCCATCTGTTGAGCCATTGATTATGGCAAGAATGATCATACATACACACTTAAATACATTTATTAACTCAGGATTTTATGAACATTTACTATCTGATAGTCACTAGAAGAGCCATTATTGAAGCTGAAATAGGACTTTCATAGGCCTAAGACCTGAAAAGATTATTTTGGATACTCCCTACCCCATTAGGGATTTTCACAGATAACTTTAAACTAAAACAACACTAAAACATAAAATGAATAAAGAAATTATTAGAATTCTTCACTGTTTCCCAAAAGCAGTGAAACTTTTATAATTTTTGAAATATCAAATATTCATTTTTTTAAATATTAAATTCTTGAGGATCTTTCACTTTTCATTTTTGAATGTTCATGTTTTTCATATTTTGTCATAGTAAAAATATCATTATTTCAATTTTTGATTATTTTTGCTAAAATATGGATAAAATTGACTTGGAAGAATTGTATTCATATCTTACAATCTTACTAAGCTTAATAGTTTCAAAAGTTTCTGCAGATTCAATGGTAATTTCTACCTAATCATATAGTCTGTAAATCATCAGTTTTACTTCCTCTTTTAAAATCTTTCTCTTGTTCTATTGAATGGCTAAACCCCCAGGTCAACTTTGAACAGAAGAGGCAGAACAGACATTTCATCATTAATGACTTTCATCATTAAAGGTGATATTAGTAATAGATTGTTTATAAATACATTTTGCCACATAAAGAAGGATTCATTTTACTTCAAAAAATAATGAGACACCTGTTTACTTATAGAAACTGATTTTCAAATATTAAAGCCTGTATTTCAGGAGTAAATCTTACTCTATTCTGAGATGCTGTCCTTTTGATATATTATTATATTTGATTTACTTAATTTTGTTAAGAATTTTTGTGTTCCAGAGGAACATTGGTCTGCAAGTTTTCTTTTCTTCTAAGGTTTTTGCTTTGCATAAAAGTAATGATGAATTGATAGAATGACTTGGAAAGCATTTCCTCTTCTTCAATTTTCAGATATAAATTTAATATCAAGAGAAATAAAAGACATTAAATATTTAGTACAACTTTTCAGTAAAGCTATCTGGACCTGGAGTTTTCTTTGCAGGAAAGTTTTAATTACAAATTCAATTTATTTAATAAGAAATCTATTAAGATTGTCTCTATTGAATTAACCTCAATAGATGATGTTTTAAAATTTTTTAAGTTTATCTATATTGTTAAATTATTAGGATGCAGTTATTCATGATGTCTCTCATTATCCCATAATACCTGTGGGACTTGCAGGGGTATCATCTCCATCATCTTTAATATTGGTAATTTGTGTTCTCTCTCTTTTTTCACTCTGATCAGTCATAATAGTTTTTTAATCATTTTTATCAATCTTCACACAATTTAGGAAAAAATCTGTGGAATTCATTTATTCTTTTTCAAATTCTGTTGAACTTTGTTCTTATATGTATTAATTCCTTTTTTTTGGCTTACTTTTAATTCAATAGACTGTTCTTTTTCCAATTTCTTAGGTAAAAGTACAGGTGATTGCTCTAGAGATATTTTTCTGTTCTATTATAGCTATTTTACTCCCATAAAATTAATTCTAAAAATATGTTTATCTGCATCACATAAATGTATGTATGTTACATTTGTAATTTAACTTCTAATTAATTATTTGATTCATATATTATTTAGAACAATACTAATTTCCAATTGTTAAAGAATTTATGTTTATCTATTTTTGTTTCAATTCCATCAGTTTTTACTTCACAAGCTTTAAAATTCCTACCAGATATATTTGTTTAAAACCACCATGTTTTCTTAGGGAACTGACCAGCTTTAACAGCTCTATTAAAATATGTTAAAATAATAAGATTAAGTCCTCCAATCCGTGAACATGAGATTTCAATTACTTACTTAGATCTTTTTTACTTTATTTCCACACATTTGTGAATTTTCCAAATGTTTTCTGTTATTAATAGCCAATTCAATGCCTTGAATCCAGAGAATATATTTTGTGTGATTTAAATATTTTAAATTTTTTCATGCTTGTTTAATGTCCCAACAAATGGTATATTCTGGCAAATAGTCCATTAAATTTATGGAAAATCTATGTTCTTCTGTTGCTGGTATTCTATAGGTCCAGTCGGATTATACTGTTGTTCAAGTCTCTACCTCATTCTGATAGAAGTCATCTATGACAAACCAACAGCCAACATCATACTAAATGGACAAAAACTGAAAGCTTTCACTCTAAAATCAGGAACAATTCAAGGATGTCCACTATCACCACTCCTATTCAATGTAGTTTTGGAAACATTAGCCAGGGCAGTTAGACAAGAGAAAGAAATAAAAGGAATAAACATAGGAGAGGAAGAAGTTAAATTATCTTTATTTGCAGATAACATGATACTCTACATAGAAGACCCCAAAAATTCCACAAAAAGACTACTAGATCTGGTATAACAAGATTTGGTCACATAGCTGAATACAAAATCAACAGTTGAAAATCAGTAAATTTCCAGTACACAAATAACCAACACACAGAAACAAATTTTTGAAACAACACCTTTCACAATAGTATTTAAAAAGCAAAGTACTTAGAAATCAATCTAACAAAGAAAGTAAAAGATCTCTTCATTGAAAATGATCAGAGAAGATATCAGAAAATGCAAAGATATCCCTTGCTCATAGAAAAACCATACTGTTGGTAGAAAAAACCAACAGTAAAAATGGATACTTCCAAAAGTGTTATACAGATTTAATGTAATCTCAATCAAAATATCCTTAGCATACGTCACAGAACAGGAAGAGACCTAGAATAGCAAAAGCAATTCTGGGCAACAAAGGCAAAGCAAGAGGCATCCCAATCCTTGAAATTATATTACAGAGCTACTATGATAAAAAAAAAAAAAACAGCATGATACTGGTAAATAAACAGACCTGAGAATCAATGGAACAGACTAGAAGAGACAAACAGACTTAACCATCTTATCTTTGACAAACGGACCAGACACATTTACTGGAAGAAAGAAAGCCTCTCTAATAAATAGTGCTGCAAAAAACTGGCTTTCCACATGCTGAAAACTAAAACTAGACCCATGTGTATCATCATGCACTAAACTAAAAATCAAAATGGGTTAAAGATCCAAATATTAAAACAGAAATACTAAATCTGTTGGAAGAGAGAGCAGGTAGAACTCTCAAAGACATAGGGTGTAGGCAAAGACTTGGTGAATGATACCCCACTATTTAGGAAATACTACAAAGAATCAACAACCGGGATCTTATCGTCAATTATTTTGCTAAGCTATTTCTTCCTGAATTCTGTCAGTTTTTGTTTCATGTATTTTGTGACTCTGTTGATTGCTGATATTTATAATTATTTTGCATTTGCTATGAATTGACAATCTGTCCTTACTAAATATTCTTTCTTTCCAGCATCTACTTTAGTCTAAAATTCCTGATATTAGTATAACATGCCAGCTGTCTTTCAGTTATGGTTTGCATAGTTAGTACCCACTCTTTTACTTTCAACTTGTTTGTGACTTGAATCTAAAATGTGTCTCTTATAATGTCTATATCATCAGAGCATTTTTTGTCAGTTCTGTCAATTTATGCTTTTTGACTGAATATTAAGTCATTACATTTAATATAATTACTGATAAGGTATTTTTATGTCTGCCATTCTGCTTTGTTTCCTATGTGTCATGTGTATTTTTTTCTCAGTGCCTCTATTGCTTCCATCTCTTGTGTCAAATATCTTTCTAATGTACCACTCTAATTCTGTTTTTTTTTATATTTTAGTTACCTAATGGTTGCCCAAGAGATTAACATTTATATCTTAGCAAAAAGTTCAAATTGATACCCTTGATTTCAATAAAACACAAAAACTTTGCTCCAATATATCTCTAATTCTTCCCTTCTCTGTGCTTTTATCACCAACTGAATTAAATCAATACATTATAAGCCCACCAATGCAATGTATGATGTTTCAACCTACAAATTTAATTTTACAATGTTGCAAGAATGAGATGTATTCAGTTGAAACCATACTTCCAACTCTGGGTTTAGATCTCTTCCTGAGCTAGCAATATGTGGTATGTTATTCTCTCGGATGGTGGCAGTTAGTCACAGCACACAGTTATGAGGGCAAATAACCAGTATGCTGCTGTGTATTTTGTTGTCAAGTTATGATGTTTGGTAGGTTACACATATTAAATATATTAAACTTATAAGATTTTCCAATTGCAATGAGTTTATCAGGAGGTGACATCATTGTAAGTTGCAGGACATTCATATTTCTCATATAGTTTTCTTTTTAAATCAATAGAAAAAAGAACTATAAACAAAAGTCCATTTATACTTTTATACTTTTATTACTTGCGCTTTCTATTTTTTCATGTCTTTGGTTCATTGTCAAGTGTCTTTTCACTTAGTATGGAAGAATTTTTATCAGTTTTTCTAGTATGGTAAGCCTGTTAATGAAAAAATTCATGACTTTTTTTTCTGAAATGTCCCAGTATCTCCATTGTTGACAATAGTTTTCCTGTATATTGAATTCTTCCCTGACAGAAATTTTCTTTAATAATCTTTAACATGTCATGCCACTCACTTATAAAATCCATGACTTCTGATAATAAATATCTTGCTAATCTTATGGAAGACAAATTTAACATGAATCGTTTCTCTTTTGCTATTTTTGAGATCACCTTCCACCCTTTGTCTGTTAATGATTTTATTAATGCATCTAGGTATGGCTTAATGTATCATACTAAAAATTCACCAAATTTGTTAGATAAATATATATTAATGAGGGTTTTTTAAATCACATTTAGGAAGTTTGGAGGCATTATTTCCTTATTATTATTTTTGTTTCTGTCTTCCTTTTCTAGGATCTCACGTTAATGTGACAGATAGTATCTCACAGGTATCTGATGCTTTGTCCACTTAATTTTGTTCTATTTTTCTTTCTTCTTTCTACTGCATATTAATTGAACTACATTCATATATTAGATAAATTGTCATATATTAATTAAACTATCTCCAAATTTACTGATTCTTTTTCTGCAAATTTAAATCTGCTGCTGAACTTCTCTGGTTCATATTTATTAATTATTCTACTTTCTAACAGCAGATTCCGAATTTAATTCTATTTTTTCCTATTTCTTGATTTATAGTCTATTGGCAAAATTTTTCTTATACTTTATGTGAGCATAATTTCCTTTAGTTTCTCAAACATAGTTATAATAACTGAACCAAAGCCTTTATCTGGTAAATCTTACATATGCACATCTTTGGAAACAGCTTCTATTGACTACTTTTTACCTGTGTATGCACCACATTTTCATGTTTTGTTACATGTGTCATTTTTATAAACTGGACATTTAATATAATATGGCAACTCTAGAAGTCAGACTCCACCCCACCCCAAAATTTTCTTCCTTCCTTTATTTTTCTTTCATTCTTTCTTTTTCCTTTTTTCGTTTAAAGATAGTAAAATGCAACAAAACAAAACAGAACAAAGCCAATTAAAACAAAGCAGCAATATTGGTACAGAACTTCAAAGCAGGATACTAGGAAAACAACAATGGCTACCATCATATATCTTGTTATCTTCACAATAGTTGTCCATTTCATCAGATGTAGCAAAATCAAACCAAAAAAAAAAAAAAAACCAGAATAAAACCAATAAAACCAGAATATTGAATAAAGCAAAACAATCAGAACAAGGCAAAACAGTGAGGATAATATTGGGTTTCAAAGACAAAACAGAAGAATATCCCCCATATTTGCTATATTGCACACTGTCATCCCCCAGTAGATGCTCAGACTTCTGGTCCCAGGCCTGCAAAATCAACCTGACAATACAAACATTTAGTTGCTTTATGTACCTTAGTTGCTATCAACTCAGTCTGTCCTCAGAACCAGCTGGTTGCTGATGGCGGGTGGGGAGTGAGGTGAGGTGGGGGTTGATTCTCAGCCTGCTGGTTCACTGGTTCGGAGGGAGGCAGTGACTTTTCTCTTCCTGGAAGCCGCTCAGCTTGCACAGTTTACCAGAAAGGCTGGCTGGTTGACTTCTTGTTGGGGTCTCCCAGTCCCAGCACTGCAGATTCTCAGGAGGCAATTGACTCCTCTCCTCATTCTTTTCTCTTTGCTGGATTTTTGTTGCTGTTTTCATTTCTGTTGTTACAGGTGTTTGTGTAGCTTTTTATTGTCTAGGTTTCTAAAATCTGTAATGCTTGCCATATATTGATGCTGAAGTCTGTTCTGTTGGCCAGATAAACTAGAATCTGGGCAGATGTTTCCTTACCTAGCTTAATCCAGTAAATCTTAAACTATCAAGGAGTTTGTGTGTCCTGGGATCCATATTTAACCTCCTTGCAATCTCTTGTTCTGCTTTATCTTTTACTTCCTGCTTGCACATGGCTTCAGTATCACAGTCGAAAAATTAAGACTTTCTCTGTTATTTTCTAGGCTTTCACATAACCCTGCACATATGCATGGTCTTTTAGAGTCTGAAAAATGTACCAAACCTTTTCACCATCTACTACCATGGACTTTGCATTTCCCTGACCTCCCTTTAAAGATTTTAACAAGTCTCTTAAGTGCCCCACCTGTTTTGATGCTTCTGAAATGTTAAATAAATGCCACTGATTATTTTCAACAAATGTCCTGGAGATAAGCACTTACCCTAATGAAAGAGCTTGGAGTCAGTTCAAATAATGACAAGTCCCGTAAATGTCCTTTCCAGAGAGACTCTAGGCAGGTCTAATTGATGATGGTTCTCTGGGAATACAGTTTTTTTTTAAGGAACTTCAAACTCAATCTTTCCCTCTCAGTTGTTCTAGGCTTCTACCTTTTAAGCCTACCACAGAACTAGAGTGAGGAAGATAGGAATATGACAAATTAAAATGACATAGAGTTCACTGCTTTTACTGAAATCCAGCTGATTTTCTTGAAGAAAAGATTCTCAAGTTTCTGTAAGCCCTTGGTTAATCCCAGAATTTGGAAAAGATTGATTTTGACATTTTTGACATGTTTTTCATTGCTTTTTTTTGAAAGAGATTTTTCAAATGGTCTTACTCCACTATTCCATAAGTCCTGCCTTCACTCCGTTTCTTTTTATTTGTATATATAATTATCATCTCTGATACAGTTCATTTCTTTGAATAGATACTCATATCCCTCTGGTATTATTCTCCTGCATGCAAGAATTCTTTTACCATTTTATGTGATGAAATTCTGCTCTTGATGAGTTGTTTCAGATTTTACATGTAAGGGAGGAGAATAGTTTTGGGTTTTTTTTATTACTATTACTAAGTTTATTGGTACAATTTCAATACACATAATGATCACATTCGTGATAAGGAATTTGTACCTGTACCTGAGGTATCTTCATTCTTCTTTTTTTCCTATTCCACTCCACTCCCTTCAAGCCCTAAGAGGGTATTTACCCCTCCTTATTTACAGTTTTATTTCCATTTTATCCTTCTCTCTTTTTTATTTTCTTTTCCTTCCTGTCCCCTCTCCTCTCCCTAGTTCCTCTTTCTTTTTGAACAATTTCTTCTTGTTTCACAATATCTATTATATACATTTGATTTTTATTTACACTTTCAGTTTCTCACACCAGAAAAAGAAGGCAGTATTTATTTTGCCTGATATGCTGTTAAGTGAAATAAATCAGAAAAACATGGTGTTCATATTTAAAAGATATTTTTACTGGTTGTAGAAGTCTAGGGTTTTTGTTTGGGATTTTAATTGTTTTCACTGTTTTTGTGAATGTACTGTCATTTTTAGCAATTTTTGGTCTGCACATAATGTTTCCACTTCTCAGTTTTTAAACTGCCCACTATTTGTTGGTTTCAAGCAATTTGTTTATGCTATATCTTGGTGTATTGTCTTTGCCTCTCCTATTTGGAATTTGTTGAATTCCTTGGAATGTCCATTTGAAAATTTTTTTATAGTTTTCTCAATGATTTTGTCTCCCTTTCTTCCAATTACATATATATAAGTTATCTCAAATTATATCCTAACTTAGGAGTATTACTTGATTTTTCAGCTTCTTCTGTGTTTTTTGTCTACCATTTTTATGTCCTTTTTTAAGTGCATTAATCTTTTTTTCTGTAGTATCTAATCTGTCATTAATCTTATGTAATATATTTTCATCTCAGATAATATATTTTTTGTGTTTAGAAATTTAATTTGGATTTATTTTACATCTTTTATATACTAACAGGTTCAATTCTTCTTTCTACCTTACCAAATACACAGAATTACAACTATTTTATTTTCTTTGCCTACTATCATCTGTTTTATTTAACATATGTATTTTGCTTCTTATTATAAATTGTATGTTTTACTGCTTTTTGTTAGCCTTATAGTTATTTATTGGATTCCAGACATTGTAAGTTTTATTTTGTCCTGTGCTTGAATTTTTTATTCTTATAAATATTCTTGAGCTTTGTTCTGGATTATAATTAAATTTCTTAGAAATAGTTTGATCCTTTCAAAGCTTCTTTTAAGCTTGGTTATATAGCAACAGCTTTGATTCTAGAGTTAATTCTGTCCCATGACTGATCCAATATTCTTCTGAGTAATTTTTTCATTTCCCTGTGAATGAAGTTTTACATCAGCTTGTCTGGACATGCACTATTTATCATATGTGATCTCAGGATTCGCATTCTCATTTCAAGCAGTTCTTTCCTTAACCTTGTGCAGTTTTCTCCCACTTATGTGCTAATAGTGAGATCTTCTGCAAGTCTCTCACTCTCTCTCTCTCCTCTCTGTTCTCCTCTACCCTTCCTCCTTCCCCCATCCTTCTCTTTCTCCCCCTCAAACTTAAGCTTCTTTGGTACTCTGCCCTGTGAACTCTAACCACCTTGGTTTTTGCAGACTTTCAGTTATCTTCAACTGATATGACCAGTGTGCTCTGCCCAGGTTCTCCTGATCTACTTTATAGACTGGAAGCTTGCTCTGGGTGGTAATGAGAGACAATATTAGGACTCACTTCATTTATTTTCTTTCTCTTGTAGAGCATGGGCCAATATACAAAAACTACTTTTCACATGCTGCAGAATGTATCACTAGTCCCCACTACTCCAGCTTTGTGGAATGCCAATGTAGTATCTCACTGAATTTAAGTCATTTTTAGGAGATAGAATAGTTTGAGTGCATGTAAATATGAAAATAGCATTTTAGTCTAGAGTAATTCCTTGTGAGTAGATATTTGCAACTAAGTACTTTCTGTTCCCTTACCAGGGTTAATAAGCTTGTTTTCAGAGTGTATTTGTTGTTTGTTATGTCCTTATTTTTGTCACTTTGCTCTCTAATGAAAGGAAGAGCTAAGAGTTGGTAAGTCTAATCAATAACAACCATGCTATCAACCAACCATTTCCCAATATAGAATATACATACTGCATTTGCTTCAGAATTTCACCCTGTGATCACAGAATGGTAGGAATTTTATTTTTCTTTCCTGTATTGTTTTCAAATCCACCATGTTTCCCACCAACAGCTATACAATTGTAATTTCTCCATTAGTCACCATTATCAAAGTTGATCCTTTTTCCATATACTTTTCCCTTTCATAACTATGAGGGACTTTTTAAAAGGAAACCCTTTAGAACCTCTGCACTCTTCTGCTATGGGTTAGAAGTGATTCACTAATAAACAAACATAATTGTGTGTTGTACCCCATAAAGAAACGCATATGGATCACTCCACAGGATAAGATGATGAAACCATGTGATATTAATGGAAGTGTAGGGGAAGCCAGTCCTGCTATACCCCTTTAGTGGATTTAGAAATTAAACCTCAGAATATAAAGTATGTGTGAGCTCATGTTGAAGCAATGAAGACTACATCTAGTTCTCTTGGCTCTAACATCCACTTCTAGTTATCTTTCCTTAGCAATATTGTTACAGGCGGCTGAGTTTGGTAGAAATATTATAGCCAGTCAGACAAGGCTGGGCCCTCAAAGGAGCCAGTGCAGAAGACCAGATATTTTGCAACTGTGGGGGAAACAGACACCTCTGCTGTGGCCAGGCCTCAAGATGAAAGATAAATCAAATGTACCCACATACTTCCTTAGGATAAACATCAGGAATTGATATTCTAACTAGGTCTCTACCACCTGAGGAAGCCCGGTGTCACCATTCCAACCCCCAAAGAAGAGTCACTGCTCTGTACGCATGCCCACTTGCTGCATGACTTGCTTCCCCATTTATCCCTGATTTAATCAGTTTTACCTGAACAAGTAATCTTATTGGTTGACCATAGTTTTGTGCCACCTCACACCCACCTTGCAAGTTCCCATTTTTTCCCACCTTAGACCTACCTTTCCTCGTAGTTTTGCTCTGTAACATCCTGAGAAAAAGATGGAGTCTTTGGCAACCTAGACATGGTTGCCAGGGACCCATTCTGTCTCTCTCCCAAACAGAAGCTTTCTTTCTCTCAATAAATACATTCCGCTCCTAACCTCCGTTGCTCCTAAAATTCATTCTTTGATTTTACAGAACATGGACTCTTACCAAACATGAAGCAGGTTGGGAGTTTCACTCCCCTATACAGTACAGTGTGGGAAATTTTTCTTCTGGGGAATTTATATTTGATTTTTATACCTGCCTCCAATCTTAACCTACATATTTCTGGTTTTGGGTGAGAAGAGTATTCAAATGCCTAGTCATTCTTTTATTAAACTTTAGTTCTCCATTCTTAGACAGTTCAGCTCTGCCATTGATATCCGGTTTTGTTTGGTTTGATTTGGTTTGGTTTGGTTTTAATGCTCTGGGAACCCATGCCCAGCAGAGTGATAGAACACACACTGAATTTCCTAAGGATGCTCGTGCTAACATATGGAATTATTTTGAAGACATCTTACAGCCTCTTCTCCTCTTCAGAACAAACAGTTCTAAATTACCTGTCACTCTGCAAAATCTCATGAACCTCAACAAATGCAAACATAGCCAATTTATGGAAAGACACTGTTCCAATATTTTTTTTCTGCATTTTTCTCTCACTGAGACTTTTCCCCCATAACAATATCCAAGATGTGAGACATTCTGGCTGTTTGCTCAAAAAACAAAACAAAATCACTTTTTTACAGCCTATAATCTTTAGTCAGCAACTGGCCTCTAAGACTCTGATTAATTCATTTGTAAAATGGTTTAAAGAATAAATTACTACATATATGTGAAATTTTCTTAGTCTAAAAGAAGTAATTTCTTTCAATTTGAAAAGATGGGCTCTTTCAGATCAGTTTTCCTTTGCCTCAACAGACAAATTTTGTCCCATTTCCCTAGATGTGGCCATCTTCTGCCTCTCTGTTAGCAACACTTCATAACAAGACAAACCTCATAGCAAATATTTGCTTAGGTTCAGTCCCCAATCCTAAATGGACTGGACTGAGCAGAATCTGATAAGTAAATTTATGGGAGCAGTCCAAATCGGAGGAAAGTAAAAACATCAGTGACCTCTTACGTTGCTCTAAGAAGTAACCAAGGAAAAGAAGTTTTTTTAAAGCACTTTGAAAGGACTGTTCCAGTATCTAAAATACTTTATGTTGCATCTGAGATACATGTAGGCTTGTCTTTTCTTATTTCATAAACCTGCCCCATCCTCTGTAGGCCTGTACTCCACTTAAGTGAACTAGGATTTTTTTTTTTTATGTTTGTCCTTGCATTTCCGCAGCAGAAAAGTTTTAGAAGGGATTCAGTAGGAGCTTTTGAGTTGATTTAATAAAAAGAACTCACTGTGTGAACTAGTGGATCTCTTATTGCTGGCAAAGATAGTCTCTAAACAGCATTGAGAGCATTTTGTTGATCTGAAATAGCAGACATTTCTTTAACTGTGACAATTCACATGTAATAGGAGCCTCTTACTAAGAGAATTAAAAGGTAAGCCATATTTTGGAGGAATTTTTGACAAAAAAACACAAGTCCTTCACTGTCATCTGAAATCTTACCATTAAAAATTCATTTTTCTTTCAACTTGATAAAGAACACCCTCCTCCCAAAAATCTACACTTAGCATCATATTTATTTGTGAGAAACTACATGTTTCCCCACTCCATTCAGGAACAAGGCAAGTATGTCTGCTTTCACCATTTCTTCAATATTATATATTGGAAATCTTAGCTGATTCAGTAAATAAAAAGATAAAAAAATAAGGTATATATATAATATCATAAAAGGAGAAATAGATAGAATTGTCATTATTCACAAACAATACAAATGTGTATTTAGAAAATCCCAAAGAATCAATTACAGCAATGTTGCATGATACAAGATTAATAATATACAAAAGTCAATTGCTTTTCCTCATGCCAGCATTGAATAATTAAAAAACATAATACTACCACATTAATACACACCAAAAAATGCTTAAATACAAATCTAACAACAAATGCATATGTGTGCATACAAAATATCTCATGAAGAAAAGTACAAAACTGATTAAAGAAATCAAAAAAGATCCAAAATGGACAGACATTCCATATTTATGTATAGGAAGACTTGATACTAAGATGTCAGGTTTTTTTTTTCCAATTCGAGATGTAGAATCAACACAGTCCCAAACAAAATTCTAGCAAGTTGTTTTGTAGATAAAAACAAACTGATTCATAAGTATATATAGAAAGACACAAACTCACCAATACAATATTGAAGAACAACAAAGTTAAACTTCTAACACTATCCAACTTTAAAAGTTACCACAAAGCTACAATAATCAAGATAGTATTCTATTGGCAAAAGACTAGACAAATAAATAAATGGAATAGAATAGAAAGTTTAAATAATAGACCCACACAGATGTATTCAATTGATCTTTGACAAAGAAACTAAGAAAGTTTGGCGGCAAAAAATTTTGTTTCAAGAAATTGTACAGAAAAAACTGGTATTCACATGCAAAAATAAAAGAATCTACACATGAACCTTAAAATTTCCACAAAAATTCACTCTAAATAGCTTTACATGTAAACTGCAAACCTATAAACATAAACAACTAAAAGATACTATGGTAGAAAATCTAGGTGGCCTCTGTCTTCTTAGATACAATCTCCAAAGCACAATCCATGTTAGAAAAAACTGATGTGTGACTACATTAAAATTAAATTTGCTGCTCTGTGAAGAATCTCACTAGGAGAATAAAAAGATAAGCCACATACTGGGAGAAAATTTTTCAAAACAAATTTGATATAAAGGACTGGTGACTAAAATACACAAATAAGCATTAAATCTCAATAATAAGAAAATGATAGATTTTTAAATGAAGAAAAATCTTAACAGAAACTCACCAAAATATATGGACAAATATTAACCAAGCATATAAAAATATGTCTACCATCATATGTAAAAAGAATTGTAGATTAAAACAGTGAGATATCATAAGAGTTAAGATAACTGAAATCCAAATTCCCATAAGGATATGGAGCAATAAAAACTCTCACTCATTGCTGGTGGGAAAGCTAAATGGTCTGGCCACTTTAGAAGACAATATTTGTCAGTTTCTTACCTTACGGTCCAAAAATCTCACTCCTTAGCATTTACCTAAGTATGCTGAAAATGTGTTCACATTAAAATGTATACATATTTGTTGATAGCAGCTTTACTCACAATTGTCAAAAGTTTGAAGCAACCAAAATGTCCTTCAATAAGTGAACACACACACAAATCGAGCATACCTTTACAATGGAATGTTATTCATCAATTAAAATAAAAGAATAATCCACAAAAAGGTATGAGTGCACCCTAAATGAGCTGAAAGAAGCTAATGTGAAAAAAACTACATATTGTTTCATTCTAACTCAAAGATATTGTGAAAATTAAAAGGAAAAAAACTATGAAAACAGTAAAAGAACCAAGAATTTCTGGGGATTTGAGAGGAGGCAAGAAGAGATGAGAGATAGAGCACACTAGAACTTTACACATGACATTATGCATTTGTTAAAACACACACAGCATAATGAATCCTAATGAAAACTACAGACTTCAGTTAATAGTGTACTAATATTTTTTCATCAGTTATAACTAATGTACCACACTAATGCAAAATTTTAGTAATGGAGAAAACTGTGGGCAGTGAAAGTTGGGAAAGGTAGGTACTATACATAAGAATTGCAATTTCTCTATAAGTTTTAAAGTACTCAAAAAAAAAGACTACTACAAAATTTTTAAAAATTCATTTCCCTAGAATTTAACACAAGGCATTTCAGAAGTCCTTTCTTAAAAATATAAAATTCCTCTGAATAAAAATTAAATTTATATGTGATGAGTAGATAACATTGATAGACTTTAACTCAAGAGTCTCAACTCAGAATGAAAGTTCCAAATGCTATGAGGCTGGGGGCTGTGGAAAACGAAATGAGATTGATAAAACACCACTAAGATAGATAGACAATGATAGATAGACAGATATCTCCATCATATTCTGGGTAAGAGTTATCAAATCTCAATAGTAAAAACAGCTTCTCATTCTCTCATTTGTGATCATTTTAGCATTTCTGAGTAGGAAGAGAGGTAGACAATGTGGAGCTTTTCTGATACTTAAATTAATGAATTTTATTAATGTGGTACTTAAAGGTATAGCATTAGTACGTACTGAAAATATATTGTATCAATTTGTATATTACTTGGGAAGGTTATTTTAACCTCTCTAAAAAAGGTGATAGTATAATTGTTACCTAGATCAAAGGGTAGGTGTGATGAGGTTGTAATAGGTACTTAGGTCATCGTAAAATTTCAACAATTGTTTCTATTACTGCTACTACTATTCTTACCATTAAAATGTTTTCTGCAAAAAAAAAATGTAGATTTCAGAATTCTGGTCTGACTTGGTTAATTGTGGGTTGTAGGAGTTGAAGAGGCAGAGAAGAGAGGATATTTGAATGAAGTAAAGGACAAATTGACCTTTTTTAAAGTGGCAGTATGGCACCATAAGTCAATCATTATATGCTTTATTTCAAGGATCCTTGAAAAGTTTTATGACACAAAGAAAGAGGGAGAGGAAGAGGGAGAGAGAAAGAGGGAAACTGAGACTCAGAAAATGTATCCAAGGTCACTACTAGCATTGCAAGTGGTAGTACTCGAGCTCAAACTTAGGAACTTCCCTAAGTCATGTGAACTTCCCTGTATGATGACACATGGAATAAGAAATTGGGCCAGTTCTTTATTTGGACTAATTTACATAGCCCTCATCATATATTCCTTACTGGACTTTTCATGTGGTCAGTACTTGATAGATATCAGACTTTCTAGACAGATTTTTGGATGAATTGGAATGTGAATGAATATGCTAGGAGAATAAAAATACACCACAATGCACAATTGAACATAAATTGCAAATGGGCTTTTTTTTAATATACGGTTGTGTTGCTTAAAGTTGTCTGGAAATGTAGTCATATTTTACATGTTTAAGGAACTTTCCCACATAATCTGATAGTTTTGGAATGAGAAAAATTCATTTTGAAATGAGAACAGTTACCTCAAGTTTTTGGTAGGTTTTTATTTCAATAGTTGAATTTTTTCAAAAATGAAGCACCCCTATAGAGAACTGAATGAACATCTTAAAGGTTCTTCTGGAGATCATTTCCAGAAATGAGCACAAGTCAATGCTGGGTTAGTGAAGCTTTCATTACTTTACAGAACTTTTTTATCTACCCTATGAAGGCCTACACACTGGCTCAAGTGAGCAGTTTGCTTGTTTGTTTGCTCGCTTATTTGTTTTTCTCCTCACCCAGTCTGTTCCAGGCTCCTTTACACATTTTCTTTCTTTTTTTTTTTCATTTTCTTTTTTTCTGTTTTTCTGAATCTAACTTGAATTTGTTTCTGAAGAACTATTTAGAAAACATAACTCAACAATTACTGAAAATACTTTAAAATCAGCTGCTCAGCAAAGCATTTATAAGTCAGGCTGGTTAAGAGTCAGAAGATGAAAACAGTCCATTCTCCAGGAGTCAATTTTCATACTTATTTAAAGCTAAAATGTCCCTTCCTCTGGTTCAGTTTTACCTCCCAATGAGAAACTTGCCATGAGCACAGGACCATGGCACTCTTCTATTTGCCAGCCTTCACTTCCTCTTGCCCTATGCCAAGTGACAGCCATGGTGTGGAAGCACTCCTCGCTAGGGGAAAGATATTACTGGATAGGAGGTATGCCTCATACAGGCGCCTTTGGGGTACGGCAGATTCCCAATAGTGTTTTGATAACTTTTTCTCCTGGGTAGTTTTCCAGGTTTCCCTCAACATTTCCCACTAAGAACATCAAATTTCAACTCTTAAATACTGTAATTCTGGCTAGATGATAAGGAGTCCACTCTAGGACCTTAGAAATGCAGCAGTCACCACACACAAATGTTGTCAGACAAGATCCATAGTTGTTTCAAAACACTGAGCAAACTCCCCTTTAGGCAGACTCAAGGCAAACTCCCTCTCTCAAAAGGTCATCCTGTCAATAACTTTCACAGGACCCAAAAGGTAGTTTTCCACAATGCAGCCAAATTTTGCTTTTTCTATCACTTTAAATTTCTAGAAACCAACAAATTTTCAGCTTTAGGACAAGAGCTCCAATAAAGAGAAATACCTCTTTAAGTCATTCAAGGTACCATTCCATAAACCCTTTCTCTTTGTTTTATTCATCCTTTATACTTGCTACCTTAAACAAGGAAAAATACAGCATGTCATTTTGACCTTCCACATTTGCACTGACTATGATCGGTACCCAGCAGACCCAGAGTGTGCTAGACTGAGCTCATGGACTCATGAGGCATTGCTTCAGCCTCCTCCTCCTCAGAGTGAAGGATTTTCCATTGCTTCAAAACCACTTCTTTCCTTTCTCACCACTACTCTTTTGTCATCTCTGATACCCTACTCTGAATCTCTCTCTACCATAGTAAGATAACATATACTAATCCTATTTAGGGTTTCAAAAGAAAAACTCTAAATCAGATTTCATTATTCTGCTCCCTTGAAACTTACGCACTGGCCTAAGAGCCCTCTTCTCTCCTTTTCTTCTGAATGGTACTGTTATGGCTTATGTCTAGATCTCACACCAAAGCCTCATAAATGGGGCTTTTGGAAGGTGATCGGATCATGAGTGTATGATGATCAGTAGTTTAGTCCACTGATGAGTTTATAGCTAAATGTGCTGCTGGGAGGTGAAGCTTTGTTGGAGGAGGTGAGTCACTGGAGGTATGTCATTGGAGTGTGGGGGTGAGGATCTGTCTCACTCCTTTCTCCCTTGATCTCTCTCTGCCTCTTGCCTTTCATTCCATGAGTTCTTTCTCTTCTGCCTTGCCCTCTGCCATGCTGCCCTGTCTGGGAGCCAGCTGATAATGGGCCAAAACCTCTACAAACTGTGAGCCAAAATAAACTTTTCCTCCTTTAAATTGTGGTTGTCAGGTATTGAGTCTCAGTAATGAGAAAATAACTGAATCAGCCATCAACGTGTGAGGAAAAAAAGATCAAGTCTGTTTACTGGCCTGATGCCCTCTAGGGCACTCTTGACGCAAAAACCTTTCAGTAACCTTAGAACTCCTCGTTCTTAAGTAACAGAGGCATAACCCATTTTGTTAAAGGAATGTGACTTCTTTTTTTTTTAGTCTTTGCAATTTTTCTGTTTCAAAAATATTTTGTTCAACTTTAACCTCATCATTATAGAGGCAGTTGAAAATATTCCAATGTCTCTGCTAGAAAAAGTACTCAAATTTCTTAATGGTGAAAATGAGAATTTATTTCTCTAAATATAGATGTTGTATGAAAGACCTAAATATAGATGTTATAAGAAAGATATTTAAAGCTTAAATACTTAGACAAAAATGTAATATATATATGTATATATATATATAGCGACTAAAGATCTATATAGATTTTCAGAATATGTCACCCCTGAAAGATAAATAGTATGCTGAAATGTAATAGTTATGTGGCTTTATGCAAAAGACTTCATTGTTTTATTGTAGACTTTTAATGAATAATAAATGAAGTTTGAAGCAAAACTAAGTTTCTTTAAAATGAATCCTCGATTAAAAAATAATAAGGTAATGGTAGGGAAGAAATTTAAAAGTTGACAATTTTTAAAAATTTACAGATAAAACTGCGTGTAATTACCATGCATAACGCAATGTCTTCAAGTATATCTACACTGGGAATGACTATACCTAGTTAATGCAGGCATTATATTACATAGTTATTATTTTGTGGTAAAAACATTTCATTATCTTCTCAGAATTTTTTAATACAATATATTATTAACTGTGGGCACCACATTGTACAATAGATCTCTTTTAATGTATTCCTTATCTAACTGAAAGTTTGTATCCTTTGACCAGTGAGTGTCTCAAAACCCACCTCAACTACTTTTGCTTCTAGTAACTACAATTTTATTTTCTATTTCTATAAAATGAATTTTTTTAGATCCCACATGTGAGTGACATCGTGTGTGTGTGTGTGGTGTGTGTGTGTGTGTGTGTGTGTGTGTTTCTATACCTGGCTTATTTCACTTATAGTAAAGTGACACTCAGTTTTTATGTATACTTTAAAAATAACTGTGGGCCAGTATTTAGCTCAGTGGCATAAGCACCCGCCAGCAAGTATGAGGTCATGAGTGCGAACCTTTGTACCAAAAAAAAATTTTTTAATTTAAAAATTTAAAAACCATGTATTGAAAAAAATAAATAAATAAAAATAAAAACTATGTATTGGATTAAATTAGACATGTAAATATTTTACCATGCCATCATTTTACATAATATTGATTGCTAATCAGTATGAGTAAGAAAATTATAAATAGTAAATCAAAATATTTAGGAAACTCAAGCCCACTATGTAATAGTGCAATTAAAGGCTTCTATACAAAACTTTCAATTTTCAAATCATATATTTACAATTGTTGCGAGGCATTATTATATAAATATGACAGTGTGTTCCATTTGCAGGATATTAGCCAAAATTGCTATTAGCTAATGTAAATAGCATGAGTTATAGAGACAGAAAGATATAGTAGGTTTAAATTCTAAATTTATCCCTCTCTCCTCCTCCCTCTCTTCCCTCTTCCTGCCTTTTTGTTTGTCTTTTTGGCTGTCCTACAGATCAAACCCAGAATCTCTTCCATGCTCTACCCTTGACCTAAACTCCAGCCCCAAAGCTAGCTGCTTTCTAAATGGAACTAAACAATTTGCTTGATTTATCTGAGACGTTTTCTCACTAATAAAAGGGTATAATAATAATAACTCCACCATTTTTGAAAACTAAATGAGATAAAGCTGCTACACTTCACTGAAGAAAAATAGGCATCAAAACAACCTTTCCAAATAAACAACTAGAAATAGGCTTTTAAATATTCTACTTGAAAGCTTTAAAGATTCAACAAGATAGTGAAGAATTATAGAGACACAATCTAGAAATAGAAATAGAAAAAAACCCCACAGAAATAAGGGGCCTTTTTTCTCTAAAACTATTTGCTGATTTGAGACAGGACATTGACAAGCTAAAAAGCTAAGAATGACTTTCATCTAATCAATCAGAGGGAGACCAGCTCTCCTTGAGACTCTCAAATAACTTCAGTCCAAAAGATAGGGAAAAAATAAAAAGAAATACACACCAGTAGAACAAAGAGAAATCAGTTAACAATACAGTAGCTTTAAAACCAAATATATTATGATTTCCTTAAATGAAAATGGTCTGACAAAAAAGACTATTAAAAAACAAAGATTGGCAGACAGATAAAAATATGTACATTCTTCTTACTATGGGCTAAGCATAAAATATATGGAAACAGTTTGGAAATAAACCAGTGAAGAATAATAAACTGTGATGGTTTTTAAAGGCCCAAAAGTTCATTATTACTCTTCTCTTCAAAGACAGAGCCTAATCCCTTCTGGTGATAATGAGTCTTATTTAGTAGCTGATCTATTGAAAAGAATGTGATCTAATGAAAAGAAGCAAAAGTGTGTCTTCTGGTGACAGAACCCCCTGTATCTCTCTCTCTCTCTCTCTCTGTCTCTCTCTCTCTCTGTCCCTCTCTCTCTCTCTCTCTCTCTCTCTCTGTCCCTCTCTCTCTTTCTCTTTCTCTTTCTCTTTCTCTTTCTCTGTCTCTCTCTCTCTCTCTCTCCCTCTCATTGTTTGCTCTGGGAGATGCTATCTCCTGTATTATTAGGGCACTTTGACAGGTTTATAGGGAGATCCATATGGTGAGGAACTAGGGCCTTCTTCCAACAACCAATGAGAAACTGAAGTCTCCAGCCAACAGTCATGCAAGTCAGCTATCTTGAAAACAGATCATCCAGTCCGTCAAGTCTTGAGATGAGGGTAGCCTCACTTGACATTTCAACTGCAGCCTTCGGAGAGATGAAGCTGCTCCTAGATTCCTAAACCTCTTAAACTATCAGAAATAATAAATATTTGGTGTTTCATGTTACTAGGTTTTGGGATACTTTGCTAACAATGGATAATGAAACAAAGAAAGCTGATACAAATACATTAATATGAGGAAAATATATACTTTAAGGCAAAGATGAGAGATATTATGGGAAGATGTTTTAACAGGAAAGAATATATGAGTTAATTCTAAATTTACATCACCTGGTAAAATACTCTAAATATATACATAACAAAATTGATAGAGTTACAAGGACAGGCAAATACATATTCATTCTGGAACATTTAAAAACATCTCTTTATAACTAATAAAACAACCAGACCAAAATAAAGTTAATCAAGATATATAATATTGAACAACCCATTAAAATTTATATAAATACTTCCAACAAATTCAGGCCATACATTCTTTTTAAATACATGAATATATTTTTCAAAATTGCTGAACCATAAAGAAAATCTTAATAAATTCCAATAGTGACACTCACACATTAAATGTTATAACCACATATCAATATATAATAAAAAAAAACCTAGAAAATTTCCATATGTTTGTAAAATATAAAGTATGTTTCTAAATAATTTCAGGGCAAAGTAGAAATCACAACAAAAATTATAAAATGCTTTGAAATTAATATTAATGAAAATGTGTGAAATGCAACTAAAATCATTCAGTAAAAATCTAGTCTTAAATGTATTTGTTAGACAAAAATAAAGATTAAAAATCAAGGATTCACCAAGTATGTTGGTACATACCTATAATCCCAGCACTTGGGAGGCTGAGGTAAAAAGATCATTGTGAGTACAAGGCCAGCCTAGACTATGTAGTAAGTTCAAGGGCAGTCTGAACTACATAGTAAGACTCTGTCTCAAAAAAAAAAAAAAAAAAAATATATATATATATATATATATATATATATATATATATATAGCTGGGGATTTAGCTCAGTGGCATAAGCACTTTGCCTTGCAAGTGCACAGTCATGAGTTCAATCCCCTGTACCAAAAAACAAAAACAAAAAAATGAAATACAATAAAACTTAAAAACCACAAAAATAAAAAATCTATGTATTTATCTCAAGAAGTTAGTAAAAGAAAAATAACTCCCTCAAAAATAAAAGGAAGAACTTATGAAGATAGGAAAAAAAAAGCAATAAAATAGGAAATATATAATAGAATTAAAAGCCAAAAGTAGTTATTTAAAACAAGAGAAGTTAGATTCTGGGAAAAACTTATCAAAAATAAAGAAGACACAAATCAGTAACATTGAGACTGAAAGAGGTAACATAACTACAGATTTTATCCATGTTTAAAACATAATAAGAGTATTATTATCTCATAGATCCCAATTCAGTCATTTTTTCCATCACTGAGGAAAAATATCTTTCTCATTTTTAAATTTTATCAACCTTTGCATTCAGAATAATTTTCTAAACTTTCTACAAACTAATGATTCCATGTTCCTCAATTTTATTTCTTTATGATCATCACTGATTATTGTTTTACTTTCTCATTACTGGGACAAAATAACTGACATCCACAAGTTAAAGGAGAAAAGGATTATTATAGCTCACAGTTTGTAAAGTTTTAGTCAGTGTTGGCCAACTCCAAAGCAAGACAGCATGACAAGAGGGAGAGAGCAGAGTCTATGACAGAGTAGACAGAAAGTAGCAAGTCTTTCTTCTGCTTTCCCTTTTATTCCACATAGTTTGCAAACCTATTGGCTGGTACCACCACACCCACCATAGAGTTTCTGTCTCCAGTAAATCCACTCATTCACACCCAGTCTGTGCTAATTCATTTAAGGGAATAATCCTGTTACTATTCCCGAAATCCAATATTGCACATCCATGATCCAG
Organism: Dolichotis patagonum; assembly: GCA_004027295.1. Lineage (NCBI taxonomy): Eukaryota > Metazoa > Chordata > Mammalia > Rodentia > Caviidae > Dolichotis > Dolichotis patagonum. Next base: position 133,797 of record PVJX010001272.1, read on the forward strand.
CTACCTTCTAAAAACCACACAAATGAATGTGTTAGATTTGGGTGGGGGGATACCTAGATATAAGCTATAAGAGTTACTTCATTTTATGCAAATAAAATGAAGTATAAGAGTCTCCCATTTTAACATAGTCTTATTTAACATAGGGAATACTATCAGCAACCCTTTCCAGAGTGCCGGTTATCAAAGACGCTTGCAGTGAATCTCCTGTCTCCTGCATGGAGTTGCAATGCACCGCAAGAAAGAAAAGGAGCAAGAGACAAGAATTGCAAGGAAAGAATAAAAAAGCTTGTTAGCGTTTTCATTGCGATAAAAGAGAAAACATATAAAAGTAAAAAGTAACTTTTATTCCAAGGATCTGGAGAGGAGTCCACAACCAAAGGCAGTCTGGCTTCTTCTGACCAGAACATTGGGTATGGGATATACATATAACCTCTTACTGGGGGTGGTGCTTAGAGCGGGCACTGATGATGCACTAGGAGCTGATTGGAACTTTTTTTGCGTACACTGGGAAAGGAAAAAGGAAGTTGTAATAGGGGAAGAAGGAAGTTACCTCAAGGTAAACATTCCCAATTCAGCCTCCCACCACCATAATGTCTTGTAATTTATTCTAGGGCAAAACTCTTTCAAAACTCAGTGCATACTCCTTAAGGGAAAACTTCAAGTGGAAGAGATGACAATCATAAATATATATGCACCAAACATGGGAGCACCCAACTATCTAAAAAAACTGTCTCAAAAAAATACTCAAAATGGTATAACTATATAAGACAAATTTTAATAAACATGAAAAAGAAATTTAGAGAAGATTTAATGCCAGTATTCCTCAAACTCTTTAATGAAATTGAAAGGAAAGCAATTTTCCCTAACTCATTCTTGAAGGCAAGTATCACTTTGATACCAAGACCAGAGAAAGACCCAACTAAAAAAAGAGAACTACTCTAAAGAGAACTAAAAAAAGAGAATTTCTTTGATGAGCAGAGATGCAAAAATCCTCCATAAAATACTAGCAAACAACAATACTAGCAACAAATCACCAAGAAGAATATACATCAAGTGAGATTCTTCACATGAATGCTTCAACATATTCAAATCAGTAACTGTAATACATCATATCAACAGAGCCAAAGACAAAAACTGTGATCATCTCAATAGGTGCAGAAAGAGCCTTGACAAAGCCCAAAAATTATACATGATAAAAACTCTACAGGAAATCAGAATAATCTGTATCTCAATCTGACAAAAGCCATCTATTACAAACCAACAGCCACGATCATACTAAATGTACAAAAATTGAAAACAATACAATCAAGAACAAAACAAGAATGTCCATTATCATCACTGTTATTCAATATAGCTCTGGAAACATTAGCCAGAGCAATTAGACAACAGAGAGAAATAAAAAGAATAAAGACACGAAAGGAAGAAGTTAAATTATCATTATTTGCAGATAGCATAATACTCTGCATAGAAGACTCCAAAAACTCCACCAAAAGACTTCTAGGTTTAATAATCAAATTCAGCAGCATAGTTGGATACAAAGTCAACACTTAAAAATCAATATCAGTCTTGTATATAAACAGCAAACTCACTGAGAGATAAATTAGGGAAACCACACCTTTCACAATTTATCCAAAAAACTGAAATACTTAGGAATCAGTCTAACAAAGAAAGTAAAAGATCTTTACATTAAAATTATAGTATCTGAAAAAGGAGATTGGAGAGGATATAAGAAAATAGAAAGGTATCCCTTATCCATGAGTAAGAAGAACCAACATAGTGAAAATGACCATACTCCCAAAATTGTTATGTAGATTTAATGCAATCCCAATCAAAATATCATTAGCAAACCTCACAGAATTAGAGAAAGCATTCCTAAAATTCATTTGGAACCAGAAGAGACCTAGACTATAAAAATCAGTTCTGAGCAACAAAGGCAAAGTAGGAGGCATCACAATCCCTGACTTGAAATTATATCACAAAGCTACTGTGATAAAATCAGCATGGTACTGGCAAGAAAAACAGACCTTAAGATCAGAAGAACAGATTAGAAGAGGTAGACACAACTACGAACACACTCAACCACCTTATTTTTCACAAAGGATCCAAATGTTCACAGGAAGAAAGATAGATTCTTTAATAAACAGTGCTGGAAAAACTATCTTTCCACATGCCAAAGACTAAAACTAGACCCATATCAATCACCATGCACTAATCTAAAGTTACAGTGGATCAAGCATCTAAATATTAAAACAAAATCACTAAATCTACTGGAAGAAAAAGTAGGTAGAAATCTTGAAGACTAAAGTGTAGGCATAGAGTTCATTAAAAAAAGATGTGATTTTTTATACAGTGGAGTACTACTCAGCTATAAAGAAAGATAAACTTGAGATTTTTATAGATAAATGGATGCAACTTGAGAACATACCCATAAGTGAAATAAATCAGACTCAGCATGTGTAAATATCACATTGTCTCCCTAGTGTAAGAAGCTGAAAGAGTAAGTAAGATCCAAAATGTAGAATAGATATCATGAAATGGGAAGAAATTGTTCAAAAGGAAAGAGAAATTGTGATGGGGAAAGGAGAAAAGAAAGGGAAATATATATATATATATATATATATATATATATATATATATATATACATGCATGCACAAGATAGTTAAGATAGTTATATTACTAATTTCTACTAGTTCATTGAGAAGAGAGGTTAGTACTTAAGTGATCAATTTTTCATGCTTATATCTTGTGTTATGAGCAACTACTTTGAATATAACAAAATGCAATATATTAACCATTGTTAGTACCTTGTTTTGAAATTTTCATCATTGTTTTTATTGTTTTTTCCCTTTAAAGAAAAAAAGAATTGCAAGGAAATAAGTCTCTTGGATGATTAATATTCTCTAGGAAAAAATACCAAAAATCTACAGCTAGCCACTATTTCATTTGCCAGATGGAGCATCATAGAAGTAGTGGTTAAATGGAAACAAGTTAACATTAATCTCCACACCTTTGTTGTCCTCAGCAGGTCTTACCCTGCTCTGTGCATGCCACAGCCTCAATGACCATCAAGATCTCTGTGGTGACCTAGAGGAAATGGGATTTCCACATTCCAAAACCAGTCCACAAGACAAGGTATAGATGGCATTGGACAGTTCTCTGTCAATCATAATTCATGGTCCCCAAAAGAATATCTTACTTCCTTTCACTGAGAAAAACAAATTATTTGATTTAAATTTTTTCTAGGGTGTAAGTCTATTTGGAAACTTCTACAAGCTAGTAGTTCCTATTCCTTTCTATTATATAGTATTTTTAATGATTCTCTGATTTTTTTGTATAGTAATTTTTGAGGTTTTAAGATTTTAAGTCCAACCAGAGCATCAGATATACATGAGAAAAGATCTCATTGAGACCAAGTTAAAGTCAAGCCATTTATAGACAAACATTCCCCATCTCTTTCCCTTCCTTTTTGCTCCCTATATATGCATGAGAGTTGGGGTTTCCATTTACCTCTACCATATCTGAGACTCAAAGGCACCCTGAGAGATAGAATAGGCAATGGTTAAAAGAACTGACTTTGAAGTCAGTAATAGCTGGGTCACATATAGGCTCCACCATTTGTGTATGACTTTGGGCAAATTTAGTCAATCTCCTCAAGCCTTGGTTTCTATATACATTGGATATATATATTCAAAAGAAATGAAATCAATGTATCAGAGAGACATCTGCACTTCCATGTTTATTAAAGTACTATTTGCAATAGCCCAGAAATGGAAATAAACCTAAGTCTCCATCAATTAATGGATGAACAAAGAAAATACGGACTATTATTAAACCATTAAATGGATGAAATCTGTCATTGATGACAATATGGATAGTTACGTTAAGTGAAACAAGTCAGACATATAAAGACAAATACCACATGATCTCACACATACATGGAATATGAAAAATTAATCTCATACAAGTGGAGTGTAGAATAGTGGTTGCCAGAACCTGGAAAGTATGAGGTAAAGGGATACAGGATGGTTAATGGGTTTATGGGGTACAGATGAGTAAGACAAATAACTGCTAATGTTGTATAGCATAGTAGCTTAATGTGTGTGACAACAACTAATTGCATATTTCAAAATAGCTAATAGAATTTCAATGTTTTCAATACAAAGAAATAATAACTGTTTGAAGTGATAGACATACTAATTACTCTGATCTGATCTATATATATTGTGTACATGTATTGAAATAGCATGCTATACCCCATAAATATGTACAACTAGTATATGCCAATTAAAGTTTTTAGTTTCAATCTAAAATGAGAAAGCGTTTGAGTCAATAAAACCTCTCTCCTTAAGGAGACTTTGTGAAAATCATTAGTGTTGCCATCTGTTATTTAACAGAATATCTCAAGTTGGATAATTTATAAAGAAAAGAGGTTTATTTGGGGTCCCAATTCTAGAAACAGCAAAGTCGAAGGTCAAGCAGCCACTTTTGGTGACACCAACTCAATTTGTGCTGTGTAAAATCATGGTGGAAAGTGGAAAGGCAAGTAGGCACATACACAAGAGTCAAAACACTAGATGTGGGCTTACTCTGCAATAGCCTCAATTGGATTGAGGTAACTAATTCAGTCCTGTGAGAACCAGAACTAACACAAAAAAAGCATTAATCTCTCCTAATTACCTATTTACCTAAGAAAGACCTCCTTTACCACCACCACAATGGCAGTGAAATTTCTACAAAAATTTTGAAGTAAACAGATCATATCCATGAATGAATGAATGAATTAATGAAGAGGAGACTGGAAAATCAACAACATAAAGAAGAGCTTCATATGGCATATACACCCACATAAACCTGGGTTTTCTTCTAAGAAACATGACCTTGGTGAGAGTGGTGATATGATCTGAATTGTGTTTGACCATAATATGAAGAAAGGGGTAAAAAACAATAAAAACAAGTATGATTTGCGTATCTATGAAAAATACTACTGAGTACATACCATGTCTCAGACACTGTTCAAAGTATAAGAAAGAGCAGTGAACAAAACAGACCAGAATTCTTGCCTTACGAAGTTTACATTCAAATAGAAGGTATTAAAATCTATTTGGGTAGTTTGGATTAAAGGTCACAACTGTAAACACTAAAATACACTATATTCAGAAACAGTGTATAAAACTATTAAGGAAAGTAGAATGCCCCATGTTTTCTATTTAAATTAATTCTGTTACTAAAATGAAATGAGAATTTAGCAACAAAAGACATTTTTCTGAATTAGACATTGTTAGTTTGCCTTTATTTCTCTTTCTTTCACTCAAATATTTCCATAGTTTCTACATTTTGTCTTCCTGACCATTTGGCAACTTCTTTATTTTATGACTGGTCCTCATGCCTTCATCTCACTCAGCCTTCCCCTTGACTGTTCACTGATGTTCTCAATTCCAAATGGATCAATTAAATCAAGCAAATGTAAACAGACAGATCCCTAAATTTGGCAAATAAACCCACTTTATTAAGTATTGTATACTCAATAAACAGTTGTATGATCATGCTTGCTCTGGTTATGGAATTTTTAAGATTATGCCAAGAGGATTCATAAGAGTTTTGATAACGTCTCAGTAGCAAAAGCTCTCCAAGGTGTCAGGGAAATGAAGAGAGTTCATGGGCTAAAAGGGTGGGTGGATTTCCTAAAGAAGCCAGCTACTTCTGCAGGCTCATAATCACCTGCCAAATCTGTAACTGATAAAAATCCACATAGGCATATTTCACCCTCAATATTGAGAACACCTGTTTAAAAATCACCACCCTCCCCATCTCTAAATTTCATGTCTCATCTTATTCTACCATGACTGAAACATTCCTTTTTCTTGCTTCCAGATGAGCTTTTGTTAAAACTAATAGTTGCTATCACACGGTGATATATGTGAAAGTGTTATGAATTTATGGCATTCAATGTTTTCAGGGAATATATCCAAGAGAATGTCATCAACATCAAACTTCAATTTGTCTTCAAAAGCATGTGTCATAGTATTAGATCCTGAAGTTACGAAGACAAGTAAAGAAAAAATTCTAACCATCGCCATCTCCAAGTACAGTGAAAGAGACAGAGAAGTTCACACATGGTATTTGTTTTCTTTTTTAAAAAGCAGAATGAGTTCTTTAATAGAGGTATGAATAAAGAATGATAAATATAGAAAAGTCAGCATGCCCTGATGTAGGATAGGAGGGAATTCCCAAGGAATGCTGCCTGAGCAGAATTTTGAAGCGTATGTGAAATTCAACAGGAATTCTTTGCAGCAATAACCTTTCATCTGCAAATATTTCAGAACTTTCCCCAAACAGAGTATCAACTTGATGATACATAATTCCCCCACTGTCATGTCCAGAACTGGTGTGTGACCTCTTCCTCAGGTACTGGATGTTCCAGTTTTCCTTGAACTTTACCTCTCATGCTATTTTCCTGATGAAGAATGATAGGATAAATGTCTCATCTGTAGCTCTGCAAGAGGACTAGTTTTAACTAGCCTTCCTTGGCAAAGCACCCAGTGATTTCATAATGAAGTCAAGGCCATTTGGCTTCAGGATTTGATGGTTTATGAAAATCAATGGTACACAAGTTTAATTTTATACCACAGTGAAACTTCGTAGAACACAAGTTATAGGTTCTCAGAAAATTGACTCACTGAGAAATATCCAAGACTTAGCAAATTCCAGCATCTCCACAACCTCTTTCACCTCCCTTCATGCAGGTGAGGAGAGAACATAAAGCCTAGTCTTGAGGGCAATTAGAAAACACAATGAGTCATTTCTATCTACTCAATTCCTATTGGAAAGAAAATATTTCAATGATTTAATTTCTCAATGCAAAACCTGGCATGTTCCTGGAACTTTAAGTGCTTCCACACCCACTACTATTGAACCCATCATTAAGGACACTTTTTTTGGTAATTGAAATTGCATGTTAGAAAGAGTAGATCAAAACCTCCATGTGACCTGGTTGCAACTTGGTTTTGCAGTTTACCACTGACAGTGCCTGACAATAGGTAGAATGGCATTCACATCCCAAGTCACAGTTATTTTAGAGATAGCACAGTGGTAAGTAACTCACATGTTTATCTTACAGCCAAAATATGAATCTCATGCTTTTGTTTATAAAAAGAAACAGACAAAGAAAGAAGAGTGGTTTCCCAGAAAACTTTCTGCTGAAGAATGGCTAGTGATAAAGTTCTATTTTGATGCCATTTGACAAGTGGCTTGAGAAAGTGCCTAATGTTTCAGGCAGTTTGTAGAAGACAACTAAAATAATTTACAGTTCATTCTGGGTGATTACCCAACTTTGGGCAGTCCTAGTTCCTGACTTTTCTTCCTTCTCTTTCCAAATGCCTGCTCAGGGATCATTTTATTGCTCATTAGCGCCTCTCCAAGAAAGCTGGCAGGAAACACAGGAGATGGGATTTACAATATTCAATGCAGTTGTATTTTTTGGATTCATAGAAGATTTTTGAAACAAAGAGCTCTGAAATCACTGTAGAAAGTATAACTGCACTGATTTGACTACTTTTATTGTGTGTACCTTTATTGGATTCTGCAAGCAAATTCCACAATGCTACAAACTAATTCAGGACTTCTAATATACAGTTGTCTCTCCAAACTCACAGATTTCATATCTGTGGATTTCATCATCCAAGGATTGAAAATACTTGAATGGTTTCTGATTGTTGCATCTGTACTGGACATGTGCAGATTTTTTCTTGCCATTATTCCCTAAACAATACACAATAACTATTTATGCAGCTTTTACACTGTATTAGGTTTATACTTACTCTAGAGATACTTTTTAGAGTATGCAGGAGGATATGTGTAGGTTATATGCAGATATTCAGTATTTTATATAAGGGGCTTAGGCATCTGAGGATTTTGGTATTCAGAGGATGGTTTTGGAACCAAACCCCTGTGGTTGCCCAAGGACAACTCTATATACTTTAAGCACAGGAGACTGGCTCGTGATAAACAGTGCTGATCCAACACATATTTGATCCTTCCTGATGTCATTTTTGTGGAGATCTTCCAATATCAAGCTTCTTACTTGAGGGCATTCACAAAGCAAGCTGACAAGACAAGAACTGAAATCTAAGATATAAAATTTATCTTTTCCAGTATGATCGTGGGTGTCTGATTTGTTTTCTGGCTTGTCTCTTTGAGAGTTTGTGCTATCTAAATTTTTGGCTAGTTTCCCTCTTACGAAAGCATGCAGTGTGTGGCTTTGTTTCTCCCTAATTTCTATAATCAACACATTCATTTGTGATGATAAAGTGCAGACAAATACTTGCTTTGCTATTTAAGAGTCAGAGAAAAGGTGAACAGATCCCCATCTATATCCCATATTCAGAACCCTGGGGGAGAACATACTGTGACTTTCCTTTGGAAACATCAACACCTACACATATCAAAACAGGATTTGCCTTCTCTGTTGGGTCCAATATAAAATTATCTCTTGGAAAGGAAAGGCTGCCCTTACAGATGGATTGGACACTGGGTAGGAAAAGCTGTGACTGTAGTTGCTACACTGATGGCACTGACACTTTGTAATCCACTTTGTATTAATGAAATGTGTGTCCAAATTTCATAATGTAACTGGTATTTGTTGAAAACTCTTTCGTTGAAAATGGGCCAAGGGGTATAGTTATGCTTGAGACAAAATTTCAAGGTGAATATTCTCACATGTGAAATGATTCAGAACTTTCCAGTTTGACAGTTGTATAAACCTGTGGTGATATTTTATTATTCTTATTCCAAACTCTGCATTTCTAGCAGAGGAAGAAGAAGAAGAGGAGGAGGAAAAGGAGGAGGAGGAGGAAGAGGAAGAAGAAGAAAAAGAAGAAGGAGGAGACAGAGGGGAGAAGGAGGAAGAGGAAGAGGATGAGGAAGAGGAAAAATATTCCTATTAGTATATTGTCTCAAGTATTGAAAGGGCCAGGTAAAAGTTTCCTTTGATCCTATGAACTGAATTACTGCACCCCCAAAATTCATATGTTGAAGACTTAACCTCCAAAGTGAATGTATTTAGAGATAAAATTACCAAGGAGTTGATCAAGGGTGAGGTCAAAAGGATGGAACCATAATGTGCTTATGAGGGAGAGAGACACCAGGAATGCCTGTGCTCATAAAAAAAAGACCTGTAAAGACAGTGGCAATATCTGTAACCTAAAAAAAGATAACTAAGACAAAACCAACTCTGATGATGCCTAGATCTTGGACTTCTAGCCTCCAGAGCCTTGAGAAATAAATTTCTACTGTAAATTTCTACACAACCCTGCCTGTGATTATTTTGTTATTTTGTCAAAAATGTCTTCTTGGAGAAAGGTAAGGGAATTAAACCTTTGAGTTGTTGACCAAGGTTATCTTTCATAGATTCTGTGGCTTTAATTTGGTTGCTCTGAATGAAAAGAGAGCACAACAGCGAGTCTACTAAGAATTCAAATTTTAAAATTAACTGGAAAAAAAATTAAATAAACAACAAAATCATCTGATTGATGAGGCAACTTTTGACTCATTAATCATTGTGCTAGGAACTTGGTGACATTTTAGGCATGATGATTTTAACTAGAAATATCTAAGGAAAATGTTATGAACACCCTAAGGAGTTACCTCAGAGCCCATGACAGTGCCTCCCACAAGTCTAACTGGAGGTCTAGAGCCCATGACAAGGATTCATGCCAGTCTGTTTTGAAGATCTTCACTGAAAAGGCCCAAACATCAGTGGTGGAAGCTAGAAAGTCTATGCCAGTGGGGTGAAGGAGCTGTGATTATAGATCGAGGGTTCTACACTGGAGCCAAGAAGTCATACTCAAAATAAGGACCAGGGCTGCCCTGAAAAGTATCACAGCCATCCTCAGTGACAATGAAGTCCCAAGCTCCTCCAATGATGAGAACAATGGAGTACATGCCAGGAAGCCAGCATGACAAGCTTCTCCTGGAGATTAAGCAGCACACATCTTCCCCTCCCAAGCCAAAGAGTAATACTCAATTTAAGGATCAGGGCTCCCCTAAAGTGAACTGCAGCCACTCTCAGCAACAAGGTCCAAGCTCCTCCAATGAAATGGCTGAATTCATATTGGGGAAGCTAGCCATGACAAGCTCCTTGAGGAGAACCAATGACTCGAAATAGCAACACTTAGGAAAACCCACAATGCCCAGCTCCTCTTCACATCTCTATTTATGCTGGCAACTTTCCTCAGGTTGGCCATACACACTCAGCACCAAGCTGATTTAATTCAGCTGGTGTTAAGTTGACCACCAGTTTTTAATCCATAATACAAGCCAATTACATTTTTTATGTGTTATACATTTTAAGTACATTATAGATGGAACTAGAAACAATATGTTGTGATACCTTCTACAGTTTATCCAAGGGTCATGGGGATGGATTATAAGAGAAAGAAGTGATAGTTGAAAGAATGCTAATGAGGGAAGACGCAAAGAAAAGAGAGATAAGCACACATGGGGGCAGTGTAATATATTGCCCGACAAATGTGATGAGGTCAGATATATTATAGAAAATAAGGCTGAAAATAAAAAAGATGACTGAAAAAAATGCCATGTTAAGGAGCTTGGACTTTACTGAGCAGCAATAGAATGCCATGCATACCATGTATGCAATGGGGGACAGTATATAGTCTTAGAGCAGTGAGAGACTAGAACTAGAGAGACAGATGAGGAGCCATGGCATAGCCCCTGAGAGAGATGCTGCAGGATCTGAAGAAAACAGCACAGAGATGGAGGAAAGAAGCTGAACAAAGTTACAATGAATAAGTAGAATAGACAGGACTTAGGGATATATTGATAAAAGGGAGAAGGAAAACTACAAAATAATGAAGTACTTATTCCCGTTTTGGAAGTTTGTCAGAATGTTAACTCTATAATCCTGTGTGGTGAACCAAGGAAGAAAGAGAGCAAAACCAAACTTTTTTTGAACACAATGAACTTCATGTTTTGATGTTTATCATGTGGAAATTACTATGTTTTTTAAAAATAGGCAGAAGAACAGATTAAGAGAGTTAGAACCAAAAAACTGGTTCATCTTTCTGGGAAGAAAAGTGTAAATTGATCATGGGAGAGAACAGATTATGGTTCTTTAAAAGGGGTGCTTGTTTTATCACTGAATGTAGAAAAAGGCAAGTATCCGTGAAAGGAAAAAAGCAGGAAGAATGTAGCCAGATGGAAAAAGGTCCAAGGGAATGCAATGACACAGAAGGTGTAAGGGGCCCTTGTTGTATACTTGCTCTTTAGGCCTGATTAAACAGGCTCTGGTCACCAGGGAAATCATTTTACTCCCAGAATCAACAATAGGATGGAGCCTTGCTGTCGAGGATAAGATGGGGTTGGTTATTCATCCTTAGGTCTTTCCTTCCTGCCTCTTGACCTGAAACTGGCCTTCCTGCAGCTTGCTTATCTTCACCTTGTAGAGAGCACACACATAAAGCTAACAGAAAACAACTTCTCTCTTCTCCAGGCATCCTCTTCTGCTTTCATTATCTTTTATCAACTGTGACACAGTCCCAAGTTGTGATTGCAGACAGCAATGAGTTTGGACATCCCTTATCCACTTTTAGCAAGTTAAGAGGTTATCCAAACAGCCAATGAGCAAAGAGAAATATCTCTCAAGAGATAAGACAAAAACATTAACAACTAGAACTAAGGTTTCCCTGGCCACCCAAGGAATTTTGTGCTGATTGATCTCATTCCACATTCATGACCACTAACCTGTAGTGGATAATCCTACTGGGCCTCAGACTTGCAGTGATCCTCCTGCCTCAGCTTCCAGAGAGCTGGAATTACAGATGTGTGCCACCACACATGGCTCATTAGGAAATGGGCTTTAATAGAAACATGAATGGCTTAGTTTATTCGTTTTCAGGAATTTAAAACTAATTTTTTTACAATTCAGGAATATAAATTTGTTTTAGGCTCAGCTGATATAGAGCACATGTTTTCATGTAAAACACACCTGCCTCATTTAGGAGGGAGCCAAGGATTGATCTCCAACTCAGAGAAAGGTAATAGATCACCCCTCCAATGCGCTCTTGCCACTATTCTTCTGAAATGCTTTGTACTACAATTTCAGACTTATTTTTCTTTCTGTCAAATGAAATTTTTCTATCTTTCCAAAATACACTGAAGACTCAAAAGCCTCATAGTGGAGATTGTAGAAAAATACTTCTGTTTGGAAAAATTTTATGTTCTTTTCTTGCTCACCTAAGCAAGGTGGCAGAAACTATGCAGGCTTAACTACTGTTAAATTTCAAAGAAAAGCTCTTTCTTGTGCAGTTGCCCAATAACACAAAATGGTAGAAAACATTGTACAGCAGAAACCATCAAGTCAGAAAAGATTTTATGGTTAGATGGTCATCAGTGTAGAGTACAAACAACTCTCAATCTGTTCCTAGCTTTAGTTGTTGGGTCACGCAATCCAGGAATAGTGCTATATTTCCAAAACTCACACTGAAGGAAAGGGATTTAAGTTTGTATTTCTGCCATGCTCCTAGAGGATTTGGACCTTGAGACTATGATTATTTTTTAGGTAATTAATATGATTATTTTTCAGGCTATACTACAGAAAGAAATAGAATACCTGCTCAGATACCATAACCACAACAAATTCGGAACTTTGACATACAGAAGAAAATCACTAAGTTACATGGATATTTGGAGCAAAAAAAAAAAATACACTTTCATGTGAAATATCTAAGTAATTCTGATTTAGCATGATGGCACTTCTAACACAATGCCTTCTAGATTTAAATAATGTCTTCAATTATGGGGTCTTTTTGTTCTTTTAAGATATTTTTTAAATTTCTATAATGAAAAGCATTCAGAATGAATCTTGAATTATAAGCAAAATAATTCATTAAATTGTATTTCACATGTATAAGACTGAGTGAAGGTGTAACTTTAAATAAAAATATTGTCTTATCTGACTCATACCTTTTTGTGAAGGGAAATTGATCAATGGATTGCTGGAATAAATGTTTCTACAATATTTTTGAAAAGCAATATTATTGGTTCTTTAAGTTTTATTGTCTTAGAATAAATACATAAAAAGTTTCACTTCTCAAACATTTTTACACAAAAGTTAGGTGGGTTTTTTTTCTTTAAAGATTTCTCTGGCATCTGCTACCATCACCACCAGCAACTTACATATAACAAGCACAATTTGAAATCAGCATTCAAAAGCTGGGAGGTAAATAGGATACTCATGACCTCAGCTTGCCAAGTAACCCTCCAGTATTGTGTCCTTTGCCTCAGCTTCCCCTCAGTCTGCCATTTTAATAGCCAACTTTGTCACCAAATAAAGTGTCCAAGCTGAGGAGCTTGAAAAAGAAGTCCAACTGGAACATTTTTAAACCCAGTAGTGAGAGCTAAGTCTTAGGCTACACTAAATACTGGCTCTCCCCTGAGGCTCAAGGGTGCTCGTCTTTGTCATCTTTTACTTTGAACATGAAGGTGTTTTCCCAGAATTTGTCCACCCAGTAGTAAATTACATTCTAATTCTTTGAATCAGAGCAGCAATGTAACATGCACAAACGTAAGGTTGCTATTTTGCTATCGGATTTGCCTGGGGATGGGATATTTTTAGAAATTAATAAAAAAATCTCAACCGTACTCATAAGTGAAATAAATCAAACTCACAGGTGTAAATACCATATAGTTTCCCTAGTGTAAGAAATGGTCAGAGTACATAAGACACAAAAAACTCAATAAACACAGTGAAAGGACAAGAATCTGCTTAAAGAGGAAAAAATAATATCTCAGGGAAAATGAGGGAAAAGGAAAAAATATCTAAAATTATGTAAACACATTTAGGATAGCTAAGATGATTGTGTTACAAATTCTATAAGTTCTTGGAGCAAAATAGTTAACATTCATAGGATTGGAACAATAGTGCATATTATTGTATGGTGATCTGAGGGACTCTTGAAGATCATTATGTAAAATAACAACCCTAGTTATGCTCATAGTACCTTGTTTTGAAGGCCTATATTGTCAGTGTTCTGGGCTCTTTGCTATTGTTGTTTATATGTCTTTTTCATTTCATGTTTTTCTAGGAATTTGTTTTGCTTTGTCTTGTTTTGTTTTGTTTCTCCCTCTAATACAGAAAGAATAGGTATCCATGTAGAGATTCATGCATGCAACAGAACTTCTAAACAGTTTATGAGAATCAATAATATAAGGCATGATGAAATGAACAGCTACTTTGAAGAAAAAGAGACACTAAGGTACCCAGTGCTGATTCCATAGTGTCATAATGTGAAATCCAGCAATACTATTGTTTTTTGTTCAGAGTGATTTTAGTCTGTTTTGTTTTGTTTAATTTCAACATACGTGAAGGTACGGACAGCTATTTTGAAGAGAATGAGAGACATTATGGCAGCCATTGTTGACTTCCCTATTGTCTGATCTTGAAGACCTAAAATGCCTTCATCATCCTGTTCTGATCAGTTTTATACTATTTTGTTTTATATGAATTCATTGTGTGTGAAGATATGGACAACTATTTGGAAGAAAACAAGGCACAAAGTGATAGTGAAGATCTCCGGTTGTCTTGCTTTGAAATCTGTGTGCCTTACATTGTTTTTCTATGATCTGTTTTATTCTATTTTGTTCTGCTTAATTTTACCCTCTTTAAAATAAAATTTCTAAAAATCTCAAAATCACATGAACATGAGACAATAAGAACTAAGGATAGTTGAAAGATGGTTTTCTGAGAATTGAATTCTCACACCAAAGATAATAACCACTAGTTTCACTATACAACATGATGAAACAGATTTAAATTAAAGGATTTAAATAGAAGAAAATCCTAACAGTGAAAACTGATACATGATACATATTGGATATGTAATCTTCTTCTAGGCAGATGAGAAGTTGAACAAATTTGCACCGTTCTGGGAAAGTTTGGATAAAGACAGAAGCTAAATTGTCTGTATGACCTTTCTTAAATATGTAACTCATGGTAATACTGAATCATCACAGTCTTCAACATTTCAGTCTGTTTGTTTATTTGTTTGTTTATTTGTTTTAAGGCAGTGTCTCACTATGTAGTGCAGGCTGGCCTTGAACTCGCTTATGTAGCGGAGCTGGCTTGGAACTCACAGTGATGTTCCTATCTAAATCTTCCAAATGCTGGGACTACAGGCATGTGCCACTGCACCGGCCAAAATCTGTCTTTAGCCCTCCAAAATAATCCAAGGGAAAGCATTTATATGCATTGCTTCTCTGTGGTGTCCAAATGGCATAATATTCCAAATTGGTGTTCAAGAGTAAGTGAAAGTAATTCTAGACTTTGTAAAAACTAAAGTAAAACATCTTAGAAATATCTGGAATATAAATTGCAGTTTATTGCCAATATTCTGTACAAGGTATATGATATTGTCTCTTCAATCTTACATCTTGGAAGAATTCTATTTTACACTTAGCAAATAGTTATTGAGCCTGTAATTGATGACTCTGTTTTAAGTATTTTATATACATGATGAATGAAATAAAGTATCTGCCCTCATGAAGCTTACAGTCTTCTAGACATAAACATTACATAAGTAAATTACAAATTGAAAATTAAAAGGAAGGAAATAAACAAAACATCCTGTCATTTCTGAGTTATTGAAAAAGTACCAAAATGTTACTTTAATCTAACAGAATAAGTTAACCTAAATGAAATTGCTGGTATTAACCAATATTTAAGCTATAAAAATAGTTCAAGAGGCAACATAACAAAAAAGGAACTATGCCTTTGGAACTAAACTATTTGGGAAAATTAGTAAAAGATAGCAAGACACACAGTCAGAAGCCATGCATGCATAAACAAACAAATAAACCTATTGTTTATTGTCTTCCCAACTTTTAATGAAAACTGCAAGAGTTGAAGCAAGAAGAAAAAGTTCGATGCAGGGAAGATTTTTATTTCTGTATATAAAATGATAAAACTTGTGCCCCTGAGACATTAAGGGATTTTTCAGAAATCATTCTATACATCTCAAGTGATTCAGACTAGACCTAACAAGGGCGTCTCTTATGCATTTCAATATTATTTAATTCTACTTAAAAATGGAATTTGTCCATCATCTTGCTCACTGGCAGTTGAGACTGTATATGTTAGTCAAACGCCAAATTTGACTACATTCCATTGTCACCCTTGCAATTAAGTGTGTTCATTCACTTGAGCTCTGACGACAGAGTATAGGAGGACAGGACTGCCATTTCCACGCCAAGTTTGTGATTCTACACAGTCCTCCACAGTCTCATTCTCTGTCAGTAAATAGAAAAAGATATTAAGGTTTTAGAGGAAGTGGGAGCTGTAAGATGGAAGAAGGCTGAAATGAGAATGACCGTAGGAAAAATAACCAGATCAGAAACATCTGTTAGAATTCTCTGAAGCAAGTAATAAATTTTAATTATATTAAGCTATATTTTTAAGAGGGTTTTTTGTTACAGGAGCCGATATCAGTTGTTCTGGCTAACACAGTGTACTGACATTGTTATTTTTAACCTGCAAGTGTTCTGTGGGAGCTGCCTGAGTTAGAAGGTATATTATTTTTCTATGGATTAGGTAACAAATTTCCACAACTTACAGTTCTACAGACAGATCAGAATTTCTACATGGGTTTCAGTAACCTAATAATAAAAATATCTCTTCTAAAGTTTATAGGGAAGAATATGTTTACCTCCCTTTTCCAGGTTCTAGAGACACCCCCACATTCTGGGCTGGGTGCCTTCTTCCATCTTAAGAGCCAACAATCACCAATCAAGTCTTTTTATTAACATTGCATCACTCTGCCACTGACTCTGCTGCCTTTTTGGAACATGTAAGGGCCCCTAAAATTGCAGTGGTCTCACCCAAATAATCATTTTTTAAGGTCATACTAATTAGCAATGAATATTGCTAATTAACCTTAATTTTTCATTGTCATACATCATAATTACAGTCACGGGTTCTGAGGATTAGAACAAAGACATCTCCAGGGATCCATTATTCTCTCTAGCACTGAATGGCAACTAAAACACTATTTAAGGTGAAATTTAAACTTAATCCAAGAATGAGCATTGCCTGTGTCTCAATTATATTTTGATATCTCTCTCAGGGTAAAACTAGTATGCCTCTTCTAAATACTAAAACGACAATTCCTATCAAATGTATTTAAAAATAATTAAGAATACATATATCCAACATCACATAGTAATAAGTGAATTTGAGCATTATTTAAAGTTCAGTATTTTTCCAAGATAGAATTTGACCACATTTCAGGATAGTCTTATCACTTGGGAGATATCAAGAAAAATATTGCCATGAACATTTTTGTGTCATATAAAGGTTATTCAGTGACAGACTTCGAATCTTCAGAGCTTTCAGAAGCAACTTCAAACTCCATGTGCGTATATACGTGCGCAGTCATATATGTGCATGCATGAGAAACAGCCCTGCCCAGAAAGAAATGGAGGTTGAGAGAGAAAAAAGAGGAGACTTGAACTGGAGTTATAATGAGAAAAGATGCTGCAAAAATAACATTGTGGTTTCTGTGGGATCCCATATTTATCCTCTCTGATGCTTCCAGAGCAAACATAGTCCATTTATAAATGAAAAGAGAATTTTGCTGTCAGCCTAGAAGCTCAACCTGAGATCTGGGGAGGAAAAGCTCCACCCTGGCTCTTTTAGTCTCTTACCTCAGTGCCTGGAGCAAACACCTCCACCCCTGAAAATCAGTCTGAAATCTGACTGAAAATGTATCGGTAGCATCCATGCTCAGCTTTGCAGTACAGAAAAGGAAAGAATACGTAAATTTACTCGAGAGAGGGTTTCCACACTGTCATTTTTCTAACTTCAATAATTATATCTGAAATGAGATTTGATCAAAATTACAGATTATATTTTTTTGTGCTCAGGATGGAGTCGATTCTGCCTATGATATGCACAAGCTATCTGGGTATTCCAGAAGTGAAAAGGAAAGTCATTGGTTAAAAAAGGAGATTTGCCCCTACCTCAATCTCCAGAGGGGTCTAGAGTATAATAAAAAGTGACGGCTAATAATTAAGCAGATAAATTTGAAGCCTGACCTCACCAAACTTGGTACCTTACCATGAACAAATTCCAAAACCTCTATGATCCAGAGTATTTTACCTATAAGAAGCTAATGATCATTCCTAAGATATTTGTGATGATAAAAGGTGAACATGTTTGTGAGAGGACCTATCCCAGGATTTGGCTCATAGTAAGTATGTAAGGACATTTTAACCGCTCCTCCGACCATTCTAAACCTATATGCACTCTTACCCTGTTGCTCCCCTCCGTACTGCAGAGGGAACCACCCCCTGCAGGCTACCTTACCTAGGCTCTTACATCACCAAGCATCACCCATGGGAAGCACTATGCTAGTTAGAAGGCAGAGGTTTCAGAGAAAATTCAGAGCATTTTATCTCCCCTCTCCACCCCTCCCTAGTAGACAGGCCCATCATGATTCCAGCTCCGGTCTCTACACATAGCTAACACCATCTCCTTCCAGATGGGGCAATGGTTAATCTTCTGGTGAGCTTGCTGATGCCTATGCAGCTTGGTCTGGATCTCTTCTTCTCCATCACTATTACACAGCCTTTGAGTCAGGTTCCTGTTGAAGATGCTTCCTGTGGTTTCTGTTTTCTGGTTGGATCCTGACTGACAGTTCTTTTCCTCTTTCCCATACAACAGAAGAAGCGATGTAAAGATTGGGATATTTAACCTGCCTCCAATTAATTAATCTCAGCCAATTTTGCTGTAGTTACCACACTATTCATTAGTTCTGACTTCCAGTGTTAGTTTTGATTTACCCATTATCTGCTCCCTTTAAGTGATAATTCTGATCTGGATAATTATGTTTAAAATTAAAATAATTATAATAAAAAAGGAAACTACCAAGAATCACTTACCACTATCTCAGTGGGTGGTTTGAAGGATACCATGGGTCTTTGGTTGTTAAGTAGAAGAGCTAGTCAGTTTAGCTGTTTGTCATCCTAGGGATCAAAGAGCAAGACATCCAAAGACAAAATAACTAATAGACAATGGGCTAGAAGTGTTCTGATGTACACAAGATGTGGACCAGGCTGAAAGTTTTAAATAGCTAGTAAGAGGTCAGTTGAATGGCCTCGTACTCACTTTAATAAGGTATCTGCATAGTGACACCTACAGCGAGCCTCCCCTCACCAGCCAGTTGAAAAAGACACTATCACCATCATCACTACTCTCTTCCCTATCACTCTGAACACAAACCAATATTGGATTTCACATTATATATTTATCCTTTTACCATCTGTTGCCTATGCTAATACAAAAGATTTAGTTTGAAGGCTCTGTTTCATTTGTTACTGATCGCAAGAACCTAGCACTGTCCTGGCACATAGTGGACATTCAGGAAATGTGTGTCTTATGAATGAACAAATGTAGGCAGGGTCACCTGGTATCTAGAGCTGCCTTCTTGCTGTATACACTCCCAATCTCAGCCAAGTCTTACTTTTTCCTGGAAATCCCAAATTAATCACTAAAAGGTTCTTTCTATGCCTCACAGAAAGTGCCTTGCTTCAGACAATGGACCATTATTATTTTTAAGAGCATTTTCTTGTTTTTGTTTTGTATGTATATTTACTGAGATAGTCACAGATCATAATATTCACTCTTTTAAAGTCTAAAACTCAGTGATTCTTAGTATGTTCATGGAGTTGTGCAACCATCACCAATATGTAATTTCAGAGAATTTCTATTGTCCTAGAAAAAAACCTCTGTACTGACTAGCAAACACTTCAGCCCTCTCCTCAGCCCTCTCCAGTCCCTCATACACACTAATCTACTTTCTGACACCATGGATTTGCCTAGTCTACTTATTTCACATAAATGGAACCATATATTACATGGCCTTTTATGACAGCCTTCTTGTACCTAGTATACTATTGTATTTTCATAGTTAACCCACGTATGTATCAGCATTTCATTTGATTGCCAAATACATCACTGTATAGATATATTATTTTTTTCAGCAATTGGAAGACATTTCAATTGCTTCTATTGGTAAGCTGTTATGAATAAGGTTGCTATGGACTTCTGTGTATATGTGGATATATATGTTCTTGTTTCCTTCCAGCTTCAGTAAAGTATGACTGTATATATTAAGGGCATACAACTTTATGCTTTGCTATTCATTTATACTGGTTCATCTTGGTTTGTCTCAGGTTCTTTTTGCTTTTTCACTTCCTGACTATGTCCCTAGACATTTTCATTGATGCTTTACTTGTTGATTTGAGTGAACCTGGCTGACTCAATATTTTAAACTACACCTGAGGCACATACATGTCTTGGGTTTTCATAATTATCCTAACTGCTACCAGTGCTTACCCTAGATTCCCAGTTTCTGGTTTTCCTTTCTTACAATTATCCATGACCCATCTGTTCCAGTGTTTGCACATTAAAAATAACAAAAGGACAGAAAGACATAGATAGGAAAATGAAGCATCATCTATTCTATCATTTTGTCTTGGGTTGGATTTTACCAAGCGCACCCTTGAGTTCTGATTTGTTTGAACTGACTACTTAATATGTAAACTTGAGGAATGTTATTTGACCTTGTAATCTAGCTTGCTTCAGTATAGCTGTAGTGTAAAACCATGGCCCAATTCTGGTGCCGATCTGCACATTCCAAGAGGAACCTCTAATCCAGGACTGATAAATAATAAGTAAAATTAGCCCTGCTAATCCCTACTGCCGCAGGCTTTGGTGACACATTCATGCTGTTGAAGTAACACTTTTCAAAAATTCCTTCACAAACTCACTATGCACCCTGTTTCAATGAGCTAACACAGCCCTTGGTGGACTGGAAACTAAGGCCTAGGGAATCCAGAAAACTGGGTTGCAGTTCCAACTTTGCCACTCATTATCTATGTGATCTTGGACATTTTACCTGTCTAGGTCTTATTGTTTTCATTTGTAAATGAAAGGGTGAACTTAGATGATCTCTGACATTATTTCAAACTTTACAATCCCATGCAGCCTAGAAAACAAGTATGAGCACAGCTATATGAATGATTTTTGCCACGATAACACTCATAACTAAACCTTGGCAATAATGAGCTGAGAGGAACCCTGGAATCTTAGTGTTATGGTTTATAATAACCCCCTTCTGCTTTATAGTTTCCATTTCTTCACTCATAAAATCAAGATTGTAAGATCATCTCTAATTTCCCTTCTTTTTCTAAGATCTTATAATTCTTATTGCTGTGACTATTGGGAGTCTATTTACTTAGTGTATACTATGGACAAGTTTTCGTATTTTTAAAAACAGAAAACTACAGAGTAACATTTTGGAATTTCAGTGAGAGGGATTAAAAAGCTTTTTCACCTTGATAGATTATTTTCTACCTAACACATTTTAGAAAGAGAAAGCTTATTATTTTATTATTATTTATAATTAGATGGATAAAGAATTTATAATAGAGGGACAATATAAGGAAATAGTGCATAGAATGATTATGTAACTTAATGAGAATACTAATGTCAGGCCATAAACGAGATTTAATCTTTGATTCAAAGTGGTCTCTGTGGGTCCAGTCTTTACCTTTATTTTATGTTCATGTTTTCCAATTTACATCCAGACTCCAGAACTTGACCTGTTAGAGCTAATATCTCTAAGAATGGTTCAGGAGGTTTTTTAAAAAGCTAAACCCACTATCCCCACAAAGGCATCCTTCTTAACTAACATTGAGAAATTTGATTAACAGTTGTAAATTCTTAAAGTTTATGACTCAAATTTCTATTATTTCCCAACAGTAAAAATGGTACTATACTAATAAAAAAAAAAGTGGAATAAGGGTTTCTTAAAGAGAAAGCACGTGAATTCCACTGATTACCTTAAACAGAAAGACCACCATGGTAACCACAAGGAAAGAGGATGTAAGGGCACAGGGCCTGGAACATGGTAGTCATTTGGTAGATGTGACCCTCCCTCCTTCCTTTCCGTTCTACAAATGAATTCCTAGACAACTTTCAAGTGGATCTTGCATCCTGAAAGTTCCAATTCCTCTTTCCACTCCGTAATTTACTATCTTACCACTCTCTTATTAAAGCCCAGCAAATACTGTATACTTCACATATTCTTAAACTGATCATTTTATTTTTACTTGTGTCTAAATAAATAAAAGTCATGCCTCTAGAGTCAAGATGTAGCACACTTTACAAAGTATGCCATAAGGCATCTATTGCTCTGAGAACACACTGCATGAGAAAAGTGAGTAGTGCTTTTTCAGTTTTTATTCTTCTATGACAACAAAATTCTAAAGCCATGAGTGGACAGCAGAATTCTCTGTTGGACATGCCTTCAAAATCTACAGCAGGGTGCCCCACTGGCAAATTTAACAGGTTTCTAACCTCTTCTTATACATCAACTCTAACTGAAATTCTTGAGTTTTAATCACTTAATCATTTATTTATATTTTATTAGATTTTTTTTAAATAGTAACTAAAACTGTTCAAGAATGTGTCTAATCTACTTACATGCATTGACTTAGGATGATAATGTATTTTGCAGTTTGCTTACTTATAACCATCCTTATCACAAAGAATTGGGATGGTTTTTGTCAAAATAAAGGACAAATCTAAAAGACAAAAAACCAGGGGCAAAGGAAAAGGATACATGCCTTCAAGGTGCATATGGTTGCTGTGACTGGGATTCTTATTTAATTGTGAATTCCCAGGCACCCAGAGTCACATTTCTCATCAGAGAGGAAGACATATACCAGTCTGGAAAACAGATAAAATGATAAAACTATGTTTAGCACTGAATTCTACATAAAATGGTACATGAAATTTACATAAGAAGTACAAAATGATTTATGAACAAAATACTCAACATATGTACAGCAAGTTAAAAAGCAAGCTTCAGAAGACTGTTTTTGATGATAGCTTTCAATAAAATGCTCAGGACATAAGATTAAAGAACAGCGTGGAGTACGTGTAATATTATAAAGTGCTGAGATGAATTCTGAAATGTGAAGGAAGAATACAGGGTGTTTAGAGGAGAGTCTTAGATATGTTTTAAATAACCTAACCAGAACTGCACTTCTCACAGTTCAGCTGCTGAAAGATGATCTAAGAGATGCGAGGGTTTAGAGGGCTTAACAACCCCACCCTAAAGCTTTTTAAATCAGATAAACAAGCAGCAACACATTAGGGGCCTGCCTCCTGTTCCAGCCTGTGCTGAAGACCACCACCACCACCACCACCCGCCTCTAGGCAGCTTTTGCTTGTATATGTATACGGAAGCATTCTATTAAGAATCTTCAAGGTAATCCAACTTTATTTAATCAAACTAAAATATGCTGAAGCAAAAGAGTCTGTTTTATCAGTCTGAGCTTTTCATATATCTTTCCATCTCTGTGTCCCTTCAGCAGAGGCTTTCCTCACCCTGTACCAGAATATGTCCTCTGACCTTCAGTAGTAATCAGGTTGTTTGTGTTTTTTCTCTCCTCCTGGCAAGAAGGCAGGAAATGAACCTATATTTTATGATATCTAGTATATATAGAATAACACCTGGTTTAATAGCCACCCTCAGTAACAAAAACATAAATGGTGCTATTTTTCAGCGTTGCTTCAGAACTAACAAATGATCATTTCAGTTTATCAGGAATGATTTCATGTAGCATGTATGCTGAGTATCATAGGTAGAAAAATCACTTAATCTTTAAAATCACTCTGTGAGGAAAACATGATTATTATCTCTATCTTCCTGATGAGAAATCTGAAGCCCTAGAGGGTAGACTGTTTCCCAGGGTCATTCTGTTGATAATTGGTGAAGTCAGAAGTTTCTCCCAGGCAACCCAGCTCCAAAGTCCACAACCTTCACCTGCAGAAAATATGAGTCCTACAACCAAATTACCTTTAGAGGCCTTAATTTCACCCTCTCAGAAAATGCCAATTTGACCACATTCTTACCAGCTTTTATTATTGCTAACTCATTGTTCTAACTTGTCTGCTTTTGATAAGAAATTGAGATTGAATATGCTTGTTTATTGCTGTCTTGTATTTCTTTAGGAAATTAAAATACATATGTTTTAGATGATGGAGAGGAAAGAAAAAGAAGACCAAGGAAAAGACCAATGGAAAGAGTTCAGGGCAGAATAGTAGGCCTAACTAAGATAACTAAGAATCTCCCTAGAGAAGAGGATGTGTGAGAGAAGATGCCAGCATCATCCATCTATCGTTCGGGTGATCACTAACAGGTCCTCAGACAGGAAAGACTGAACCGTTCCTAATTCTATCAAGGCAACAGTCATATACCAGGATATCCCAGACAAACCTGATGTAGTCACCTTACCTACTTTTTACCTTGGCATCAGACTAGTTTTAGTTTCAGAGCTGTGGTGACTGGTTGTGGTTACCCCAAATAGTTTAAGTAGGCATACAATGTCCATTACACTCATTTTTTTTTAACATTCCAGAAATTGTACAACTATTTGTACTGTCCCCTCCAATGTGTCCTCTTGGGAGGCTACACCTCTTGCAATGATGTTGCAATTATTTAAAATATTTTTTGTAATTTTGTTTGGCATCGCCTCCTGAACCAGCTAATGGCCTGTTTCAAAAAAATCAATCTGAACACATCTTGTTAATCTTTTAATTCCACTTAGTCAGCTCCTTACATAAATATTTGCTGAATTCAATGTAGTGGAATTAAATTCCAAAGTTCTAAATTATACTCAGAGGGTGAGGACTCATCACCACTGAGTCTATTCTGTACAGTGTAACTCAGGAAAAAAAAGACTGGGAAAAATATGTTTTATAGACATTAATAATACTTAGCCTTTGGTTTTGAAACTGTAAGTATAAATTCAGAAAACAAGAACGAGATAAAAACCAAAGTTTTCAATATGAATGCCTATTACTTGCAAATTTAAAAAAAATTATTATTCTATTTTATTTTTACACACTATGTCTCAAGATATTCCAAAGAAGAATTTCTTAAATATGTTACCTAATATGTTGCCATTTTGGGAATATGTGTACAACTTTCAAAAGTGATTACTTTGAAAGGGACAACACACATTTAGATGAGTACATTCTGTAATATTTGCTTTTTAAAAATCCACTACTTTATAATCATGTTTCTATTTTAGATATTTTTATGAATATAAGTCATGACATGGATCCTATGAGGGACATGATTTTAAAAATAAGAGAAATAAACAGATGACACTTGGGGTCAGGGCATGCAGCCAGACCCCTGGGGAGTAGTCTCCGAAGCTACATTCTCCTCTAGTTCTAGGAAACAGAGCAGCAACAGTGGGACACCCAGAAGCTGGGCCTCATGATAAGCAGAATGCACCCTTGCTCAGCCAGATATTTGGAGATGGAGGACATGCATCATTATCCCAGGTTTACGGAACAAAATCAAAGCATAGTTGCTCCAATTTGTCTCCATCCATAGTGTAATGAGAGCCAGTGGAACATTCAGACCAAAGTGTGGAGAGGGCACACGCAGAGGATCCACATCAATACACATATATTTCTGTCAACTGCATAACCAAGGAAAACAGACACACCCTCAATGCAAACTGCCCCTAAACCAAGAGCTAATTAAACACAAACAGAGTTGTTATCACTCACCGCTGGATGGAGTGGTATATGGAAAGGGTGTTCTGAGCGGGTGACGGTGTCAATAATGAGGCTTTCTATGAAGAGAACTTTCTGAAACGTGTTGATGGGAGAACGGGAGAGAAGGGGGCGCACAGTGGCCGCTGTCTGAGACACAAGGCTGTCCTGAGACCCTGGTGATTTACGTTGAAGAAGGCCATTTTTTTTACCAGCTGCTAGGGAGCCAGGGCCGCTGGAAGGGGGCCATGCTCAGAGCAGACCTTCTTGGGTGACTGCTGCTGTCTCTGTGGGCACATAAGGGACTGGACTGAAAAAGAGGTGGGGACAGTGGGAAGCCAAAACTGATTCCTCTCCCAGTGGAAGGGAGAAGCGTGCTGCCTGTCGTAAAAAGAAAACATTGTAAAGTGCCTGTTTATGTGCTAAAGTAATTTCTAATTACTGGAGGCAGGGAACGTGGTCTGGTGGGGTTAAAGGAGGGAGCTGGGCACCAGGACAGTGGCCATTCTGTTCTTTCTGCCCGTGGCCCCCGCCTGTGACTGGCTGTGAGTCACCTCACCTCCTCCCTCCCAGAACTCCGAGCTATATGATTCGGGGTATTCATTCAGTACTTGGCATCTGGCATTCTCAAGCCCTTTAAAAATTTAGGCTAATTAATACCATCCCTTTGAGGCTGGAAATTATTATTATGAAGATAATGATGCTTTTAGTTGATGATGATCTCAGGCACACAGGTTTAAGTGATTTCCCTCCAGGGGCTCAGATGCCTAAGTGTGGGTAGAAGTTAATCTTGGGCTATCACCACTCAACCCCACACCCGATTCAACCACACCAGGGAGCTCACGGGGTGCTCTGAGGATAAATGAGTGTTTATTCAGCCTTTGGGACCTCTCAGATTAGGTGTTAAAGAAATACAAAGCGTTTCTAATACAGATGGGGGCTTTGTTTTCTCAAAGCCACACTAGTGTTACTGAACCCTCAGCTTGCTGGGTAGAGCTACTTCCTGGTCATCTTCCCTCCACTGGAGACTTAGAAACAAGTTGTTGAAATTGGGTGGAATTATAGCTCTCATTTTATTTGTCAGGTTTTTCTCTGGACTAACTACAACAGGCTCCTCGAAAACTAAAAAAAAATTTTAAAAAATTGGGGGAGGGGGTTCATGTACATAATACATCTCAATTCTTTTGAAAACTGAGTTTTACATAACCAACACTTAAATAGTGAAGAGTTGACGGAATGAAAAGAGAAAGACCCCTCCTCAACATTTACCATCTCAACATTCCAAATTGTCCCCGGTCACATTTACACATGCTAAACTCTATCCATCTTCTTCTTGGTCCTTCCAAGCAATCACACAAGTACTGATTAATATTTGGGAGGCAGGAAAGCCTAGTGACTGTGAGTTCCATTATTTCCTCGATGTGCAACCAGGCCATATTCTTCAACCTTTCTAAACTTCAATTTCCCCATTTGTGAAGTAGAAACAATCATTAACATTTATCTCACAGAGAATTTGTTTTTCAGAGTTGGTGGGAGGTGAGACAAGATCTTATTATGTAGTTCAGGCTGGACTTAAACTCACTATGTAGCCCAGGCTGGCTTCAAACTCTCAGCGACCCTCTTGCCTCAGCCTCCCAGGTGCTAGAATTACAGGCATGCATCACCACACCTGGCTGCACAGGTATTTTGAAGGTTCAGTAAAGTATTATTTTGTACTGTTAAATAAAGGTTAGTCATTATTTTTAGGAATATATACACTTCTTTATTTTACAAAATAGGATTATCCAACATGAGGTTTGTCAAGCACCTGTTTTCCCCTAACCTGCTACCCAAATGAATTTCTCTCCATGCTAATCTGTAAAGAAGGGGAAATATTCAGAATGTTAGCAACCAACCTGACCTCATACCTAAGCAGCCAGAAAGAATGCACTGAAGAATAAAACTAAGTGCCAAGCAAAAAGAGCAGTAGGTACCAGCTGAATAGCTGCAATGTGCAGGAAACAAACTTATTCTCCTCTGTCTTAACCACTCATTTAGGTTTACTTTCTTCTGCTGTATGTTTTGTTTTATGGTTCTGAAGATCAAACATAAGGATGCTGAACCCCTGAGCTATATCCCTGACCTTTTGTAAATTTTTATTTTTATTAGTTCATGTTTACAGTACATAACAGTAACATTCATTGTGAGGAGTTGGTATATGTACATAACACTCCTCAATTCTCTCTTTCATCCCCTTCCCATTCTCACTGTCCTCCATCTCTTGGTCCCTTTCACTTTTGCAAAAGAATCTACCTCCCAATTTCCTATTATCTGTCTTTTATTTTGTTCTTTTGTTGTTTATTTATATTTTTAGTTTCTAATCCAAGAGAAATCATGTGATACTTAAGTTTGTGTGTCTGATTTATTTCACTTAACATTATGGTCTCAATGAGCACCCATTTTTTCTACAGATGACTTAAGTTTATCCTTTATGGAAGAGTTGTATTCGACTGTGTATAAATATCACATTTTTTTATCTGTTCATCTATAGGTGGACATACAGGGCACTTCCAAGATTTAGCTATTATAAACTGTGGTGCTATAAAGTTAGACGTGCATGTATCACTATAATATGATGTCTTTAACTCTTTAGGGAAGATACTTAGAAGAGAAATATCTGGGTTGAATAGAATTTCTAGTTTTAGTTTTTTAAGGAATATCCATATTGATTTCCATAATGGTTGTACTAGTTTACATTCCCACCAACAATTTAGAAGGATTCCTTTTTCCCTGCAGCCTTGCCAGTATTTGTTGTTATTTAATTTCTTGATGATGGCCATTCTTTCTGGAAAGATAAAATTTCAGTATTGTTTTAATTTGCATTTATCTAATCACCAGAGATGTTGGATACATTTCAAGTATTTATTGGCCATTTGTACTGCTGAAAAAGTCTATTCATTTCAGTTGCCCAGTTTTGATTGCATCTTTTTATTTTGAATGTCCTAATTTTCTTTTCTAAGTTCTTTACCTATTTTTGATATTAGCCCTCTCTCCAAGGAACACCTGCCAAACCTTTTTCCCATCCTGTAGGTTGTCTCTTAACTCTGCTGGCTGTTTCCTTTGCTGTACAGAAGCTTTTAATTTGAAACCTCTGGAGTTTTTTTGTTTTGTTTTTATTTTGACACAAAATCTTGCCAAGTTGCCTGAGTTGACTTCAAACTCAAATCCTCCCATCTCAGCCACCCGTGTGGCTGCCATGTCATCCAGCTCTCTTTTGTTAATCTAAAGTGTTCCATCTCTTATAATAGTGCTTCGAAAACATGCCTTTTTTTGTCATTGATTTCTTGCTTAATTGCTTTGTGCTAATAAACACTTTCTACATGACTTCTACCCTTTGGAGTTAATTAAAAATTACTTTGACTCATTACATAATTGAATTTCTTGAAAATGTTCCATGTTGTACTTTGAAAGTATGTATACTCTACAGTTTCTGGATTCATTTTTAATATCACCATATTAAAATTAAGGATCCACTGAGTTTTGGGTTTTTTATCAATTACAGAGAGCAATATGTTAGAAAGTTCTCATTTATTTGTTAAAATTTTCATTTGTTTTATAAATTTTGGTGGAGGTTGGACTAAATGACTTCCAGTTAACCATATAGTTGCAATCCAGTCAAGGTCTACTATATACACATACATTCAGTGGTTCAGTTTTGCCTGCATTGTGGCTTATAAATTAAAAATGGTACCAATGGGATTTTTTGGGGTGCCATATAGTAGAACCTTTTTTTAATCTGAGAAAATTTAATTTAGCATGTATTTTAAAAATACAAAACTAGCTTATCAAACTCTAGATTTCATGGGTTTATTGCTTACAATGAAACTAACACACTCAGTTACGTTTTTAATTTTAAAAATGTACATAGTGTAAAGTTAGATAACAAAAGGTTGGGGTTTACCGTAATGTCTCTTGTTTTCTGTTGATTTCCTAATTGTCTTGTTTTGAAGTCCCATAGTGTTTTCATTCTTTTGGTTGGTTTCATACTATTTTGTTATGTTTGATATTATTGTGTGTGAAGGTACGGTCAACTATTTCAAAGAAAACAAAAGACATTATGGTAGCCACTGCTGATTTCCTGTTGTCTTCGTTTTGAAGTCCTATGTTGCTTGCATTGTTCTGTTCTGACAAGTTTTGTTCTGTTTTTTTAATTCTCTTTAAAATAAAAAAAATTTTAAAAAGAACTTAAGCTATGTAAAAAATTAAAGCAAAACATATTGCACAATAAGAAGCAGGTCTTTAAATTGCTGGAGCCTGCTCTGCACCCTGTGGAGAGACAGTAAATACAGAGATGCCTCTGTATGTTATAGTGGGAACTGGGACTGATGCCAGCATTATAGACTAAAATGACTTTAAAGTTAGTTATTTATATCCTACATTTTGCAGGAACTATGTCGAGTGTTATCTAGATATACCTAGTCCTTACCTTTATATGTTGACATGGTCTTTTTTAAAGTCTTGCTTTATGTAGTTAATGTATTGTTCCTCTGAAACCACTAAATTTAAACAGCTGCTTTCAGGTTGAACCTGTACCCTATCTTTCTCTACTTCAGCTTTTGGGTATTTCACCAGGTCTAGGGGGATAAAATAAGTAGGGGGTTCGGTTGAAGATTTGATTCAGGAGCATTTGTGGATGCTAATTTGCCCTTCTTAGTGTCACTAACACAGCTAACAAGAATTTCCAACACTTTGATAATGTGAACTGAAAAGGCTCTGGCTACAGTTCTCTAATAGTAATGTAGCTTATGCCTGCAAAGACTGCAAAGCTCTTTCACACACAGTTTAATTTCATCTTCACACTACTTGTGACTAGATAGGGTGTTGTTATACAATGTGTGAGGTTGCCCCGGGTGAACTTAGATTTTTGAAGTTACAGAATTATCTTTTAGGATGCTGAAAGCAGCTGGTTTATTTCAAGAGAAAATGGATTTTATCAGTAGGAAGGGCCTCCTTTTGTTCAAAGAGGAATCACTGTCAAGCAGATTAAGGCAGTACCTTATAAACAGTTCTTTGGATATCCTGTTAGATAGCATTGCTAAGAATTTTGTTTCATAATACAGAGTGAATCTGTTAGCAACACTGTAGACTCAAGAGATTTAGATAATTTTTCATAATTTTTTCTTTCCTTATGTTTAAAAATACTTTTCCCCCCCTAAGATGGTGTCTGTACTTGCCTAAACACTAAATCATAGGAAAGAAGCAAATGATTGATGGTCAAGAACAACAAATAAATTTGATCTTGTCTTTTTCATCACCCAAAACACACTGTGAAACACATCAGTCCTAAATATGGAGTGCACTGGTTTAACTGAGTTCTCAAATTCAGTGTCAATAACAGCTTCGAACTCAGTCACCAGGCTTCGGCGTAACTATTGAGATTGCCAGATCTATGCCATGTGGACCAAGCTATATCTTGCAGGGGAGGGTTGGTGTTTCCTTGAAAAAAAATTCATCTTAGCATATTCTGCTTTGTGGTGAAGAAAATGAAACTTGTGGTGATAATTCCTGAATATGCCCAACTTTTAAAATTAAAAAAATACGTTAAATGTAAACCCTGTTCCTCTGCAGAGGCATCAGTAAGGAAACACTCAAGGTTTAGGGAGGAAGACTCTGCTCTTCCTGTGGCGAGGGAAAGTGTTTCCCACATTACTGTGTATTGTGTATCTCCCTTTTATCACCTGCTGTCACTGAGGAAAAATGCCACCAGCAGACACAGAACGATTATCAGGCAAAACAAAAATATTATTACTAGAGAAACTGCCAAAGGTCTTCAGCAAATCCTTTCCAATCAGAGGGTCATGTTGCCTTTCCTCTTGCCCTCTGATATTCTTGTCTTGTGATCTCTGCTGTAAAATATGCTCCTATGTTTCTAGGTTCTGTGCATTTTAGTGCTCCAGTTCTATGACTGTCCAAGTAAAATAAATAAAAACTTGATTTCTTTTATCTATTTTTAAAAAGTTATATACTAACTTACTAGTATTGTTATATACTAACTATGTATTTTTAAAATAAATGTACTTATTCTGATGGAAGGAAATAGAGCTTTGTATAAATAAATATCATCCCAAAGATAACCATTATTCACATTTAACTGTTTAAGTGTACTTCCCTTTTGTCTCGTTTCCTAGTAGAAATCATGCTACACATTCAATATTTCTTTTTCTTTTTTTTCTTTTCTGAGGGGGAATATGGGGTCTATATGGTGTGTGGTGTATGTGTGTGTGTGTGTGTGTGCGTGTGTGTGTGTAACTAGGGATCAAATTCAGGGTCTTCATACTGAGCTACTTCCCTAACTCCTTTTCTATTTTTTTTATTTTGAAATACAGTCTCACTAAGTTGCCCAGGCTTGGCTTAAATTTGTGATCCTCTTGCCTCAGTTTCCCTGAGTGCTGGGATTGTAGGCATGTGCACCACATCTGATCTGTTCAACTTTTATAATATACCATTGTAGAGTAAGAATTATTTGACACTGTTAAAACCACTTTCTAACCTAGGATTGGATTGTTAAGTATTGTGCCCTTATTTTTTAATACAATGTTAAGTGTATAATTAACAAATATCACCACAGGGTGCTTTGATGTGAATGTTAGTTATCTCTCAAATGTCCTGTGTGAAAAACTTGACTCCTAAAGTGTCATTATCAGAAGGTGGGGAGAGCTTTAATAGATGCAACCTAATGGGAAGTCCTAAGGATACTGGGCTTGTACCCTTGAAAGGGATCATAGAACCCTGATCTCTCTATTTTGGCTCCTACTCACTTGCTCCTATATGCCCTCCTGTGATGATGCCAGCATTTGTCACCCACACCAAAGACCAAACCATGGGACCACTTGATCTTGAACTTGGAATCTCCAATACTGTGAGCTAAGGAAACTTCTCTACTTCATAGTAGCCTATTATAGTGATGGATAGCTGACTAACACATAGGGTATATAAAGAATTCCAGGAAATCTAATTTTAAAAATAAACAAAATATTTTCTTTATCATATTTCATTGTGTGTGTACACCACAAAAACTTTGTTCATTTTGTGTACTCATTTTGGTATTAATATTTGGGTTATTTCTAAGTGGAGTCTTTTCATAATGAATGGACTTTTCACACAGCCTAGTATATGCATATGTTGCCATTTTTTTTTTGGTGCTGCCATGCCTAAGATTGGAATTTCAGAATCATAATATTGTGCATCTGAAAATTTAGGTGCAAAGCTAAGAGTTTTCCAAAGCAGTTTTACAAATTTACACTCCTACCAACTATGCATGAGACTTTCCATTGGTGGAAACATATTAACTGTGGTATTGTTAGGGTTTTTAAATTTCTCCAGCATGGTTTGTGTGTGTTTCTTTATAGTTTTTATTTACATCTACCTGGTTACTGGTTACTGATGTTGTATTGGTTACTACTGATTTTTTTAACTGTGTGACTTTCCTCTTGTAATGGGCCTGTTAAAATCCCTTCCTACTCTTTATAATGAAAATAATTTCTAGTATTAATTTCTAAAGTTTTTAATTTTAATTTTAATAATTTCTAAAATTTTTTAATTTTAGTAATTTCTAGTATTAATTTCTAAAATTTTTGTTGTTTTGCCTCTTGCAATAACGTGTACAAGTCACCTGGACTTTTATGTATCATATGATATTAAATCGTTTCCTTTATCCCACGTGAATGCTCAATTGTCTCTGCACCATTTTTTTATTTTAAAGAGAAAAAAAACAGGAAAATTGAGAAGTAAAATAATCAAAAAACAACAACAGCAAAAGCAAAAGACAACAACAAAAAAATTAGCAATATAGGATCCCAAAACAAGATGAATTTAACAATGGTTGTTATATTGCATAATGTTATTTTTAAAATGGTTTCTCAGGTTGCCAGATACAGGTATGCAAGACTGATCAGTATGATTTCCCTTTGAACAGTTTCTTTCCCTTCTATTATGTCTGTTGTAACTTTTGGATCATATTTACTCATTCCATTTCTTACACTAGTGAGGCAATAGAGTGTTTACACATGCAAATGTGAGTTATTTCACTTATGAGTATGGTTTCTAATTGCATTCATTTACTGATAGAGCCTCAAGTTTATCACTCTCTCTGACTGAGTAATATTTCATTGAATAAAAATACCACATCTTTTTTAATCTGTTCCTCAGGTGATGGTCATTTGGGTTGCTTCCAAGATCTGGCTATTACAAATATTCAATACCATTATTGAAAGACTATGCTTTCCCTGATGCTCTCCATACTATCTTTTTAGTAAATTGAGTCTCTCTTGTAGCTTGAGTATTGAGTCTTTTTTGTAGCTCTCTCTTCTGTTCAAATGATCTATCTATTTCTTAGGATACTATCATGACATCATATCTTCTTATGTGGTACAATGTCTTTCCTTTTTCTACTCCAAAAGTTCTGGTCATGATGGCACAATAGGAATTGGGTTTGTTTGTTGATTGATAATAAAGGAAATAATGTACATGTGCCAACTCCCCACAAGGAATGTAATCCATTATATACTGCAAACAGGTACTGATAAAAAATGAAAAAAAAAAGGGAATACAGGACTACTCAACTAATTTAAAAGAAGGAAGAAAAGAACAAAACAATTCCAAATAAACAATAGGATAAACAGAAACAAAGAACAAGTTAGCATCTATGAATAATCTATAGCTAACATTGTACATGCAGTGAAAATTGAACACTTTCCTCGATCACATCAAAAACAAAGCAAGAATGTTCATGCTCACCAATTTTGGCTGATATTGTGCCAGAGGATGTAGCCACTGCAAAAAGAAAACAAAAAATAAATGAAAATTATCCAAATAGGGGAAGGAAGGGTAAAACAATCTCAAGTCATAGACAGCTTGTTCTTATATAGACAATCCTATGGAATATGCAAAGAAATCACCTGATCTACTAAATCACAGCAAAATCTTAGGGTACAAGAAAGTACCTCACATTTGTACATACTAGAAATTAGTAATCAGAAACTGAAATTTTAAAACATATTAAAAGTATCAAAATGATGAAATTTTTAGGTACATATCTGAAAAAGGCATGAAGGACCCATGTACTGAAAATTACAAATATTGTTGAGAAAAATTAAAGAAGAAATTAAATTATGGAATGTATTATCTTTTTGATTAGGAAGCATAAACCTAGTTAAAATGTCAATTCTCACAAATACGAATATATATTTTAATATAATCTCAACCAAAATCCCAGTAGTCCTTATATAAAAGTTAAGCTGATTCCAAATTTATAATAAAAATAAGCACCTAAACCATTTTGAAACATAAAAATCAAAGTAATGAGGTTTGTATTGCCTAATTTGAAGAACTTATTATAAAGTTATAATGACTAAGACATTGGCATCATGATAGAAAAATAAATCAACAGAACAGAATGAAGGGCCCACAGAGAGAGCCATACATATTTGATCAACTCACTTTTTTTTGAGACAGTCTTACTATGTAGTTCCAGGTGATCTTGAACTCAATGTGTAGCCCCAACTGCCCTCAAACTCATGTCTATCCTACTCCCTCAATCTCTTCAGTATGCCATCATGACTCAACAATTATTTTTTCTTAAAAGTTACAAAGATGATTCAGTGTTGCAATGATCAACAAATAATATCGGAACTAATAGATGTCAATATGGAAGAAATAAAAAAGAACTTTGATCCATATCACATATTAAAATTAACTCAAAATAAAACATTAACATAAGGTAAAACCTAAAGCTATAAAACTTCAAGAAGAAAATGTGAGAAACATTTGATCAGGCAAAGATTTCATAGCATTTTATCATGAATCAACATAATACATAAAGCATGACTATAAATGTACATATAAAATGCATGAAGCATAAAAATGTATGCTATAGAAACTTAAGAATATAAAATTTTGGCTATTTGCGAACCAGGGGTAGAGAAAAAGCCACAGCAGGAATCAAGCCCAGTCTGGGAACCAGTACCACATACAGGCTGCCACCAGACTGGATCAGCCAGACCCCAGCTCCTTCCAGAGTGTGGCTGGCAAACAAGTACCACCACAACCACCACCACCACCACCACTACCCCCACCATAATTGACCAGCTTATCTGGAGGAACACAGACTGTGATGATAGCTATGGAGGTGAAATACAATTGGATGCCTGTGGTGCTTTGGTGTTTCACTAACATTGCAGGTCTAGGGCCAGTGGTCTGATCATAGGTTCAGAGGATAGCAGTACACAGTGTGGCATCTAGAAGGGATATCCTTCTGAGGGTTGCAGCCATTGTTGATTTCCTTTGGTCTTGTTTTGAAGTCCTATATCCTTTCCATTGTTTTGTTGGGCTGGATTTTATTTTCTTTTTTGTTTGTTTGTTTGATTATGTCAAATCCAATGTCAGGAGCAGCTGTTT
Source organism: Dolichotis patagonum (assembly GCA_004027295.1). Taxonomy (NCBI): domain Eukaryota; kingdom Metazoa; phylum Chordata; class Mammalia; order Rodentia; family Caviidae; genus Dolichotis; species Dolichotis patagonum. The sequence continues at coordinate 169,880 of PVJX010001272.1, forward strand.
CAAAGATCGCAAGATGTATTATGGTAGCAATTTTGGATGTACTATTGGCTTATTTTTAAGTCTTTTATTGCATTCATTGTTTTGTTTTTATTGTTTCAATTCTGTTCTGTTCTGATTTTTACTGCATCCAAAGTTATCTGTTATTTTGAAGACATCAAAGGGCATTATGGTAACTATTGTTGATTTCATAATGTTTTGAAGTACTGCATCTCTTACACTGGTTTGTTTTAATTGCTTTTATTCTGTTTTATCCTCTTGAAAATAAAATAAAAAGATATTAAAAGTATAAAATTTTATGTATCATCAAAATGTTGAACTTTTGCCCCTGGAAATAGCTAAAAGGCAAACCACAAACTAGACAAAAGCGCTTGTAAAACATACACCAGGCAAAGGGCCTGCAATCCAATTACATAAAGAACTCCTGTGTCTAAATAATAAGTCAACTCAGTAAAAAATGTGAAAATGATTTGAACAGCCACATCCACAAAAAGATATAAAAGTGTTTAATAAAACTCAGTTAAACATGCTTATCACTCTCGGACCCATAGAGTGGCCTGGGCTGTTTGGATCGAAAGTCTGCGCAGACCTGCATCTCGGCGCAACTCTTTGGGGCTGGTAGGCCCGCCCTTCATCAGCAAGGAACTGCCTGGAGATCGGCATCTGGGCCAGGTCTGTTTGGGCCCGTAGCCCCGCCCTTCACCCCCAAGAAGTCTCCCAGAAAGCAGCATCTCAGGCTGTCTCTTTGGGACCCGAAACTCTCGGACCTGTAGAGTGGCCTGGGCTGTTTGGATCGAAAGTCTGCGCAGACCTGCATCTTGGCACGACTCTTTGGGACTGGTAAGCCCACCCTTCATCTGCAAGGAACTGCCTGGAGATTGGCATCTGGGCCGGGTCTGTTTGGGCCCGTAGCCTCACCCTTCACCCCCAGGAAGTCTCCCAGAAAGCAGCATCTTGGCCTGTCTCTTTGGGACTCGAAAATCTCGGACCCGCAGAGTGGCCTGGGCTGTTTGGTTTGGGAATATTGTGGAGACTGGCAT